>JASCZW010003837.1:0-125361 GCA_034211315.2 Aedes japonicus
AGATTTTAAGATATTTTAATTTTTAGATTTTTAGATTTTTAGATTTTTAAATTATATTAGATTTTAAGATTTGTAGATTTTTAGACATGAGATTTTAAATTTTTTTAGATTTTTAGATATTTCGTTCTTTTAGATTTTCAGATTATTAGTCTTTTAGTTTTTAGAATTTTTAGATTTTTAAATATTAAGATTTTCAGATTTTTTGTAGATTTTTAGATTTTTAGATTTTTAGATTTACAGATTTTTAGATTTTTAGATTTTTAGATTTTTAGATATTTAGATTTGTAGATTTTTAAATGTTTGGATTTTGAGATTTTTAGATTTTGAGATATCAGGGCTTTTCGATAATTTATATTTTTAAATTTTAGGATATTTAAATATCTTAGATATTTGGATTTTAAGATTCTCAGATCTTAGGATATTAAGATTTTTGGATTTTTAAATATTTTATACGTTGAGATTTTCAGATTTTAAGAAATTCGGACTTTTAGATTTTAAGATCTCTAGATTTTTAAATTTTTAGACTCTCAGATTTTAAAATTTTTAGATTTTAAGATTTTTGATATATAGATTTTTAGATTTTTAGATTTAAGAACTTAGGGATTTTTTTTTTGATATTAAGATTTTTAGATATATAGATTTTTAATTGAATATTTTAGATATTTTGGATACATTTTAGATTTTCAGACATTTGGATTTTTAGATTTCGGGACTTCAAGATATTTTAAGATTTTTCGAATTTAAGATATTTAAATCTGTAGATTTCTTTTATTTAGATTTTTGGATATTTAGATTTTTAGATTTTCAGATATTTAGATTTATAGATTTTTAGATTTTTAAATTTCAGATTTTAAGAAATATAGATGTAAGTATTTTGGGATTTGTGGATTTTTAAATGGTTAGATTTTAGACTTTAGATTCGAAGATATTTAAATTTACCGATTTTTAGATATTTAGATTTTAACATTTTTAATTTTTCAGATTTTTTAATTTCAAGATTTTAGGCTCTTAGATTTTAGGATTGGTCAATTTTAAGATTTTTAGATTTGTAGATATAAAGATTTAATATTTTAATAATTTTAGATTGTTAGATTTTTAGATTTAAGGAGTTGAAGATTTTTTTTGATTATAAGATTTTTAGATATTTAGATTTTAGGTTGAAGAATTTTAATTTTTAGATTTTAAGATATTTTAATGTTTAGAGTTTTAGATTTTTAGATTTTTAAATATAAAGATTTTAAGAGTTTCAAATTTCTATATATTTAGATTTTCCGATTTTGAGATAAACAGAGTTTTAGATTTTCAGATTTTTAGATTTTTAGATTTTTATATCTCTAGATTTTTAGATTTATAGACTCTTAGATTTTTAGATTTTCAGATATTTAGATTTTTAGATTTTTAATTTTTTAGATTTTCAGACATTTAGGTTCTTAAATTTTAGGACTTTCAGATTTATTTAGATATTTAGATTTTTAGATTTCTAGATTTTTAGATATTTTAAAGTATCTAGATTTTTAGATTTAAAGGTTTTTAGATTGTTTAGTTGTTTGGGCTGCTAAATTGTAAGTCGACAATTGTGATGGAGCGTGCGTCCACGCAACATATCTCTGGTCCACACAAGTTCCTACCTCATGCATCCACGGGTCAAGAGATGACCAAGACCGCCAGCTAAGGGTTGCGTACTTAGCTGGTAGTGCAGCCTGGGCACTATTTTCCTTCTGACTTCAGCTAGAATGAGGAAGTGCGTGCCGAGCAACTGTCCACCCAGGTCTGTCCACCACTTGGATATATTTTAGGTCTGTGTTTTTAGGTACGGTCTGTTTCAATCGAGAGCTCAACGAGAGTCCCCACAATGAAGCTGCTAGTACCGTTAGCCCTGGTGTCTGCCCTAGCCGTGCTGTCGTACGCCGCCGAGGAGAAGCAGGAGCAAGACTACGGAACCGTCATCGGTATCGATCTGGGAATGACCTACTCGTGTGTGGGTGTCCACAAGAACGGCCGTGTGGAAATGATCGCCAACGATCAGGGTAACCGAATTACGCCTTCCTACGTGGCATTCACCCCCGACGGCGAACGGTTGATCGGCGATGCCGCCAAGAATCAGCTGACCACCAATTCCGAGAACATCGTATTCGATGCCAAGCGTCTGATTGGCCGTGAGTTCACCGACTCGACCGTCCAACACGATGCCAAGTTGCTGCCTTTCAAAGTGATTGAGAAGAACGCGAAGCCACACATCAAGGTTTCGACCAGCCAGATTGACAAGGTGTTTGCTCCGGAGGAAATTTTCGCCATGGTGCTCGGAAAGATGAAGGAAACCGCTGAAGCCTACCTGGGCAAGAAAGTCACCCATGCTGTCGTCACCGTACCCGCTTACTTCAACTATGCCCAACGTCAGGCAACCAAGAATGCTGGAGTTATTGCCGGTCTGCAGGTGATGCGAATCATCAACGAGCCAACTGCTGCCGCCATCGTCTACGGTTGGATATAAGGACGGTGTAAAGAACGTGCTGGTATTCGATTTGGGCGGCGGTACCTTCGATGTATCTCTGCTGACGATCGATAACGGAGTGTTTGAACCAACGGTGATGCCCATTTGGGAGGTGAAGATGTCGATCAGCGCATCATGGACCACTTCATCAAGTTGTACAAGAAGAAGAAGGGTAAGGATATCTGCAAGGACGTTCGTGCCGTTCAGAAACTGCGTCGTGAAGTCGAAAAGCGAAGCGTGCTCTGTCTTCCAGCCACCAGGTTCGCATTGAAATCGAATTGTTCTTCGAGGGTGATGATTTCAGCGAGACTCTGACCCGTGCTAAGTTCGAGGAATTGAACATGGATCTGTTCCGTTCAACCATGAAGCCAGTCTAGAAAGTTCTGGAAGATGCCGACATGAACAAGAAGGATGTTGATGAAATTGTCCTGGTCGGAGGATCTACTCGTATCCCCAAGGTTCAGCAGCTGGTCAAGGAATTCTTCAACGGCAAAGGACCATTCCGTGGTATTAACCTCGATGAAGCCGTAGCCTATGGTGCTGCCGTACAGGCTGGAGTCCTCTCCGGAGAACAAGATACCGAAGCCATCGTTCTGCTCGTGGTCAAACCACTGACCATGGGTATTGAAACCGTCGGAGGAGCCATGACCAAGCTGATCCCACGTAACACCGTTATCCCGACCAAGAAATCGCAGATCTTCTCTACCGCTTCGGACAACCAGCACACCAGCACACATTGAACGTATGATCAAGGATGCCGAACGATTCGCCGATGATGATAAGAAACTGAAGGAACGTGTCGAAGCTCGCAACGAGCTGGAAAGCTATGCGTACAGTCTCAAGAGCCAGCTCGGAGACAAGGACAAGCTGGGTGCCAAGGTTGCCGATGACGATAAGGTCAAGATGGAGGAGGCTATCGATGAGAAGATCAAATGGCTTGATGAAAATCAGGATGCCGATTCCGAAGACTACAAGAAGCCGAAGAAGGAACTGCAAGATGTCGTGCAACCGATCATTGCCAAGCTGTACGCCAGCACTGGTGGAGCTTCTCCACCAGCAGGTGGCGACGACGAAGATCTCAAGGACGAACTGTAAACTCCTGTTCATTAGTGTAGCATAAGGCCCATTTTCCATTCCCTTGTAGGTCTATAGTTAGATCCCTTCCACGCGATCAGCCTGGTTTTAGAACCAGTACCCAGTAGGGACTATGACTACGTTCATTTGCTAGCCGTTTAGATCAAGTGGTGAACTGGAGAAGAGTTCCACATACTACGCTGTTGGCCTGGCCGATGACAAGCAAAATGATGTATTCAAGAAACCATCATTTTCCAGGATGCTTTCAAGAATTGGCTGCGTTAGTGTGAGATTAGATTAGATTAGATTAAGGTTTTTAGATTGTTTAGATGTTAAGTCTCATATTTTTGTACACACACGTACAAATAACACATACACATGCCAAATCATCGATCTCAGTCATACAGCACTATGGATCTCCGGACCTTCTATCAAAATATAAAACTTGGAGTTATCCTATAGCCCTTACAGTGCACGAAAAAGCAAAACAGTTAAAAGGGATATGCATAAGGAAATGTTGAGGGGATAATCTATTATGCCGTTTGAAAATACCACACACGCCGCCACCGATTCAAGAAAGATCGGCGCACCGGTCTACCCTCTAGGTTCCGATCATGTGCAATCAGTGGTGAGCTGGTCGAAAATTTGAATGAAATATGGGACAATAATTTCGGCCTGCAAATGTTCAGTGTTTCCTTTTGGGCTTGCTGATACTGAACAAACGAAAAAAAAAGCGGAATCCTTTCAGTACCAGATTTCGCCACCCATCCACTCGTTATAGGTTTAATTACTCATCCGGTTTTCATGCATTTTTCAATCGAACATATTTTATGCTCAACATCCGGGTGACATTCGTTTTTCGGACAGTTGTCGGCTGATTTATGATTTTTTCTTCGTTCGCCACGGTGAATAATTCACTAGGATTGTCTGTCGGATAAATATCCCCCCCTAAATACAACAGGTATCAAGCCACTCCAACTTCTTCCGAAACCCTTTATCTTCTCAACTACCTGACATTGATGTTTGCCCAGAAAAACTTTTCACCCGTTGAATTCATCGGTCCTACGCGTGGTCGAGGCCGCCTGTTCCACTTCCCAAGCTTACGGGAACAGGCGCAACAACTTTTTGCCATTTTGATTTCTTCAGAAGCTGCAAAGTTTCACGCCTCGAAAGAAGAACGGAACCACCCCTTCCTGGAAGTACCTACTTATTCACTTTTCGGATTGGCCCAGCCCCGTGTTCCGGTTCACTCGGAAAGCCGGGAAAAGGGACATTCGAAATTGCGTACGATCGAAACGATTGGCAATTTATGACCATCTCGAGTTGGTTTCCATCGGTCATCCCCAGACCACTTCTCCAGGGCAGACCCTTTCTTCGATTGTTTTGGCGAAAGTTTCCGGATAGAAGCTGAGCAGCATAAACTTAGTTTGAAGTTGGTCTCGAGAGCTCCGTTCTTTGCAACGGCTTTACGGGGAGGAGGTGTGGAAGGGGGGGGGGGGGTTCTATCTGTTTGGTTTTATTTTCGGCTAGCCAAACAACACAACTTCGGACGAGGATTTCTTTTTCTTTCTTCCTTTATCCAATGTGGAAGGGGTGAATAACTTTAAATCTTGAATATTTATGAGGGCGTTTAATATAAAATATGCATTAAAACAAACACGGCCTGAGCAGCTGGTTGTGGCAGGCGATTTTTTCGGTTCTTCGGGTGGGGTTAAAGGGTCGATTGGGAAACGAACGGGAAAGTTTGCTGAATATTGAAAATTCTAGTTTTCAATATAAAATGCTTGCTGGAGGCGAAATATATGCGAGTGGAACTGATGAGATGAGATAAAAATTGTGCGTTGAAAGGTGAAATTTATTCCCTATTATGTGTAACCGAAGGTATCTCAAATGTATCTGACTTTTCTTCATATGGAAGTTTCTTTGAACTAAATCGAACAACGCTTTGTATTAAATACATGTTATAGGACATCCAAAACTCCTTGGAGTTGAGGATCTGAGATCTACAAAGGTGTTGCCGCTGACTATGGCAACGTTAAATGAACACACTGATTTTTGAGAGTTGTGCAACGACAGCTTCAAAACTGCAATATATTGGGGCTCAGTAGATAGGGATAGAATTTATAATAAAGAATAGTCACATTTTAGTGTTGACGTGAGAATCGGTAGGAATTAAGCAAATTAACGTATTATTTGTAGTTCAATGAGGACTAATAGGTTATACATAGGTTATTATAATTAATTTACGGTTTGCACCAAACCTACCAAACTAAGGCAATAGAAATAACACTCACTTTGCCGCTTAAGTCAATTCAAACGGTTATTTTAATACTTCACAACAGCTTAGCTTCTTAATTTTCCAAATTTAAGTCAAAGAGTATTGAGCAAAGAAACTTATGACACTGTAGCTCGCAACCAATTCATTTTATCCAGTCATGACAGTTGACGTTTTGTTCTGAAGTGATATGGTCGCGGGAGTGCCCGGTCGCACCTTCACAGTCAACCCAATGGTTGCCCAAGTAGCACACAAAACATCTTTAATATTCAACACCTAGATTTAATGTTTCATTTCAGTAAATCTGCAGTAACAAAAAGCATATTTTGTTACAGCAGAGTTTATTTCACGTATGCGATATACTAGGTATTTCATTAGTGTTGCTCAAATGGTTTGCCAAGACAATTCAGAACAAACATTGGAGTTAGTCGAGACCTGTTTGCCTTTGTAACCACTTGCAGTTAAGTAAACTTAATTTTGACGTTGCATACTTAATATTTTCCAGTGTATGTGATGTTTATTATGAAGAAATTTTGACCTCCAGTGCAACATAACAAATTATATACAAACTTATTCCAATGAAGCGTTCTGATACTTCCCAAGTAGCACAATATGTTTCAATAAAGCATAAAAACCTCCTTTGAAACAAATAAGGATTAGTTTTGTTTGGCCATGTACTTTAAAATCACCCACAATTGCAACGGAAAAAGCGCAAGAGGTGAAGTCTTTTTGCAACTTGACATAGAGTTGCAATGGAATTTTGTAAAACTTAGAAATGTTGTAAAATCGTGTTACAAAAAAGGTATTTGATACATTACGTGCCGGTGTGTCAATTTTATGTTATTTTCAACTTGCATTGAGTACGTACATAAAAAACATCGATGCAATAACTCTGCCGAAGTCAAAATAATCAACATGTTTTCTGTTGTTCATATTTTTGCGAGGATATTTTTTTTCAACCAAACATAAATAATCAAAATACAGAGAAGTTAAATCAGCTCAAAACTGTGAAGCAATAAAAGTATTTTTCAAACGCTTTTAGATGGATGGTCCAATATTGTGTTCTACTTCGAAAAACTCAAACGCCCTTGAATGACTCTTCGAAAATAAACGTTTTTCTGAGCTTGAAAAAGATAACAATTGTGTTGAATTATGTTAACTTTTGAAAAAAAAGGGGTTAATGCATTTGGAAAATAATAAATCGCTACAGGCTTATATTAGGTACAATTTGTAGATGAATGAGTAAAATTTAAAATACTCATTTTATGTTGCAAAATTTTGGTACATGGCGACAACAAACATACCGAATACACTACCGGCTAAAATAATTATGAATGTATTCTGGACATGGAAGTGCTTCTTAGATATTATTCCGAGTAGACATCTTGAAGTTGTAAATATCTGAACAGTAATGATAGTAGTAGTTTGTATGTGTTTTTTAATGACTTATGGCTTGTTTACTCAAAACTTATAGTTTAAAACTGAAAACTATTAAGCTTATAGCTGCTTTTTCGGATCTATTTAACTTATTCAAAACAGAACGCTTGTCTGTCATTAACAGTAAGACAACCATTTCCAATCCGCCACTAACAAAAAGGGTTCCATCTATTGAAACAAACTTTTAGAATAATTCTGAAGTATTGCCATGTTTTTTTATTGCTTGAAAAAAAAGGGAAAAGCATTCGAGTGTGAATTCCGTTAAGGGGGGCTATTCAGTTAGAATGACCAAAAAGTTCATTTTTTTTAAAATAAAAAGTTAGTAAATTTCCCGTAGAACACGCTCCTAAAAGCCTTTTTTCGAAATTCGAACTCTAAGTGTTTCTTTTCATCGTTTTTCGAAGACGCCTTTTTCGCGCGCAGCAGGTTTAAAGAGACGCTTGGCCGAGAAGACCTTTTTCAACGTGTTTTTCTCAAAACAGCATTTTCGGAGTTTATGTCGGTGATGACTCAAAAACTAATTATTCGATTAAGCTGAAACTTATAGGATTTCTTTATTATAGTATTACCTTCTATATAAATTATAAGTTATTGTAATATTTTTTAATTAAATATGGAAAAATGTGATAAAACGTCGGAAAAAATGTGGATTTTTCCAAAAAAGTTACGCCAAAAGTTCAAATTTCCTATTTAATTTTTTTTACTCAGTTCATCTACTAACTGTTAAAGTAGTTAATTCAATTTTTAAGTAAGCAGCTTTCAGATCAAAACTGCGACCAGGAGAGCCGGCACAAGCAAAATACAACGACTTTTTTAACGCACTCTAACGGCCACCATTTTGTTGAAAAAAAATTGAAAACATATATTTGTATACTACATGAATACACTTTATAATTGTAAAAAAAATTCGATTGATTCCCCTTGAAAAATAATTAACAAAAATGAGTTTTTTTTTTCTCGCTTTAACTGTATATCCCCCCTTAAGAGATTGAAATAAAATTTAAAAATTAAATTGTGGTGTTATCAAGTTTTTCGTACATTCGAAACCCGAATTGTTTGAATATCATTAACCGTAATTTTGGACGAGAGGCGAGAGACAAAAACTTATTTCAACTATTAAAAAGGGTTATTTTAATTACGTTAAAGAACTGTTTTTCAATAAAGTATTTGTATATGTGTATTTATGCTAAAAATTTAAAGTGCAAACAAATTCAACTTTTAGTTAAATAAAATATTAAATTATACGATTTTTTATTAAAATAAAATGTGGTGCAGTAAATTTCCATAATTTAGTTTTCTAGGAACTGTTTATCTACGTTTTGAAAAATTAACCAAACTCACACAAACCAAGTTATGATTAGAACTAGAAATGAGAAGAAAAATTAGTATTGTCCATTTCATTCCAACTACTTTTGCTTATCTTGACAGATACGCGTATTTCGTCTAAAATGTGAAGACTTCTCCAGTGTCTCGTACTAATAACTTGACTTTCTTCTCATTTCTTGTTACAGGTATTCCACTAAACAACTCAAACTCTCTAGGATTCAAGTGGTGATATTTGTTAACTTATTTGTTCAAGTATTATATGATTTTTCATTATCAATAGCGACACGGTTAAAATACAATACATTAAAAATAATCGTAGAATTCTTGCTGCACTTCAGCATACAAGTCATTAAAATTAGGCCTGTGAAATCTTTGTCATTTCTATGATTTATACCTTTAAAAATTAAAAAAGGCGGATGATGGCTGTCAGTTCTGTATTTTAGTGCCCTTCACATACTTTACGCATTTGTGAATAATATAAGGTAGATGTACCTTTTTCTGTGTAAGCTTTGTTTATATTGATAAAATATTTGCCTGTTTGCAAGTGTTCTGAAAACAATTTTGCTATTTGCGAATGGACATACACTGGTATATTACTGGCATAATTTTAAGCATTGGTTAATCATCTTAACCAAATTCATTAATTAAAGAAGTATTTTGTTTTGATAGCATTAATTCAAAAACATAATAGCTGATTTGCATTACTCCCAACTAGCAATCCCACTACCGTTTTTTTTTAATGTTGACATAAGGTAGCTCATTTATTTTTAAGAATTAGTAAGGGCAAAATGTTGAAGGCCAAAACGAGAAAAGCTCTTTGCGAGATCCTTGTAAAAAAGTTAAATAATGTTGGTCACTACCATAAGAATAATATCTTCTAGAGATTGCATAATGAGCAATTCAAGCCATTTTCGGCGTGAGGGCTTTACAATAATATCAACTTTTAGAGATCAACCGTTTGCCATCCATTTGAGGCAATATCAAAACACATTTGGTCCGTAGTGTACATTTCATTCGGATTTATTTCATTCGTCATCACTGTCATGGTGTTGTGGCATTGAACGTTTCAAAAACGTTACATTATTTAATGATTTTATGTTCTGTTCTCATTACGTCGCACAGGTGGCTTAAAAGCGTATCTTTTGATAAATGATACAAAAGCGCAACGGCTTTTGAACATTCTTGCAATATCATGCTCGACGATTGATTTTCGTGTTTTATATATGTCGGAACTACGTTGCAAAATACATTTTGAAAACCTAAGTATCAGAACCCTTCATTGAAACAAGAGTATACCTTTTATGTCTTGTTGCACTGAAGGTCCAAATAACTTCATTATAAGCATCACATAGCTGATACAAATAAAAAATGACGAGACTCCACCTAGTTGAACTCAAGTTCTTATTATTATGAAAGTGTCTAGTAATCTTCTTATGCAACTTTGATGCCATATAGAGAATCTCCTGTGCATTCACATAAACTCTAATGCAAGGTTGAATAATTTGATGATCTGTTTAGAGTATGTTATGCAGTATATATTATTTTGTTCACAATAAATGTTGCATTTGTTGCTTGGTAGATTTAAAAACTAATTGATTCCAACATAATTATTGATAGATAAATCATTCTTGAGTTGAATCTTAATATGTGAAATGTTAATAATACATGCATATTATGTCCCCTCAATGTGTCATGATAGTTTCAAACTACTATTTCCATCTCGAAAGCATAATTAATTATAAGGTTTGTTGCAAGTTGGCTGAGACTAGACTGCAATCATTCATCTATGTTGCGCACTAATTCAATATTATACTTAGATCTATTATACTTGTATTCAAAGAGGCGCTAGAGCGGGAACAGGGATTGAGCGATACCCAAAATCCTCGTGGGGATCAACACGTATCAATCCTCACACGAGTGTGTGACGCAACCATGCCCAGAAAGGTCAAGCCTAGGGATGGAAGGCTGCCGGTTTACTGGTGGATAGAGACGATCGCAAACCTCCGGAGATCTTACCACCAAGCAAGAAGGAGAATGCAGAGGGTGCGATCCGGACCTGGAAAGACTGGAGCGCCGCGCGGTGTTAGCCACCGCTAAGGCCACACTCAAGAAAGAGATAAAGGCCAGCAGACGAGCCTGCTTTGAGGGACTGTGTTCGAAAGCCAACGCGAACCCATGGGGTGACGCCTATCGGGTGGTAATGGCTAGAACTAAGGGCACGACAGCTCCAACGGAGCAGGCTCGCAGCTCTTTCCGAGTCACGACCAGAGTCCCTGGCCCCACATGATGATGGCTGAATCTGCGGATGAAGGGGACGAAGTGACCGTCACGCTCGAGGAAATAACCGCGATAAGCAAGTCGCTAAAGCTTAATAAAGCGCCAGGACCTGACGGTATACCGAACCTGGCCATCAAGACGGCTATCTCACTGGCGCCCGGAATGTTCAGGGCAGTGATGCAAAGATGCCTGGACGAGGGCGTCTTCCCAGACGCCTGGAAAATCTAGACTCTAGTACTGCTACCAAAGGCAGGGAAGCCACCTGGGGACCCATTGGCATATAGGCCTATATGCCTTTTAGACACACCGGGTAAAGTGCTTGAAAGGGTTATCCTCAACAGGTTGACCAAGCACACGGAGAGCTTAGACGGTTTGTCTAAAAACCAGTTCGGCTTTCGTAAAGGGAAGTCGACGGTGGATGCAATTCTGTCCGTCACCAAAACGGCTGAAGTGGCAATCCAACGTAAGAGGAGAGGTGTCCGCTACTGGTCCGCGGTGGTCACCCTGGACGTGCGGAATGCGTTCAATAGCGCCAGTTGGGCTGCTATCGCTGATTCGCTCCAACGTTCTCACGTGCCGGGATACCTGTACAAGATCCTGGAAAGCTATTTCCAGTATCGCATACTGGTATACAATACAGAGGCAGGCCAGAAATGTATTTAGATCACCGCAGGCGTCCCGCAAGGTTCGATCCTGGGCCCGGTGTTATGGAACATGATGTACAACGATGTACTATGGCTTGAATTTCCGAACGGGGTGAAGATCGTCGGCTGTGCAGACGACATCACTCTTGAGATATGTGGCGAATCCAGCGAAGAGGTAGAACTGACGGCCTCGCACTCCATTGGCATTGTGGAGGAATGGATGAGCTCCAGGAAGCTGGAGCTAGCGCACCACAAGAGTGAGGTCACGGTCGCTAATAACCGAAAATCGGAGCAGCATGCGACGATTAGTGCAGGTAACTGCACAATCGAATCGAAGAGGGCTCTGAGGTATCTAGGGATCATGATCGACGACAAGATGTTATTTACCAGTCGCGTCGACTACGCCTGTAAGAAAGCCTCCACGGCTATATCGGCATTAAAGGGCGATACGGTCAAAATTTGGTCAATATCAACTTGACGTATTTCTTTCAATTTTGCATTTAAAAAACCTGAACACCCCTCATTTTGAAGGTGTGTGTGTGTAGAATGTTGCTCTTATTTTGATTTTGGAATTCACTCTTCAGTTGTCAAAATGCCGTCCAAGCAAGAAGAGCAGCGTATCAAAATTTTGCTCGCGCATCGCGAAAATCCGAGCTACTCGCACGCAAAGTTGGCAAAATCGCTAAAAGTTGCCAAATCAACCGTTACAAATGTAATTAAAGTGTTTGGGGAACGTTTGTCGACAGCCAGGAAGTCTGGATCGGGGGGAAATCGAAAACCGGAAGCCGCTGAGACGACAAAGAGAGTTGCCGATAGTTTCAAGCGAAACCCTAACCTATCTCTCCGAGATGCCGCAAATAAGCTGGGTGTATCGTCTACAACCGTGCATCGAGCCAAAAAACGAGCCGGAATATCGACTTACAAGAAGGTAGTGACTCCAAATCGCGATGATAAACAAAATACGACGGCCAAAGCGCGATCCCGGAGGCTGTACACGACGATGCTGACGAAGTTTGACTGCGTGGTAATGGACGACGAAACCTACGTCAAAGCCGACTACAAGCAGCTTCCGGGACAGGAGTTTTATACGGCAAAAGGAAGGGGAAAGGTAGCAGATATTTTCAAGCACACGAAACTGTCAAAGTTCGCAAAGAAATATCTGGTTTGGCAAGCCATCTGTACCTGTGGCTTGAAAAGCAGCATTTTCATAGCTTCCGGGACTGTCAACCAAGAAATTTACGTGAAAGAGTGTTTGAATAAACGTCTGCTGCCTTTCCTGAAGAAACACGGTTGTTGCGTACTGTTTTGGCCAGATTTGGCATCTTGCCATTACGGTAAAAAGGCCATGGAGTGGTGCGCCGCCAACAACGTGCAGGTGGTTCCCAAGGACAAGAACCCTCCCAACATGCCAGAGCTCCGCCCAATTGAGAAATACTGGGCTATTGTCAAGCGGAACCTAAAGAAGACCAAAAAACCGCTAAGGACGAGCAGCAGTTCAAGGCAAACTGGCTTTCTGCGGCGAAGAAGGTGGACAAGGTGGCTGTACAAAATCTGATGGCAGGGGTCAAGCGTAAGGCCCGGAAATTCGGATTTGGAAAAGCGGAAGCCTAACTGAATATTTTTCCTGAATTTTATACTAATTGAACTTGAAAAAGAAATTTAGTTTGATTTTTTAAATAAACGATTTCACCGATTTACACGCGTTTTCCCTTGACCAAATTTTGACCGTATCACCCTTTATCTCGCATGATGTCGAACAGCTCAGCGATACAGGAGAGCAAGCGCAGGCTCCTGGAAAGCGTCGCCTTGTCGATAATGAGGTACGGTGGGCCGGCATGGGTCTCCGCCCTGAGTACTAAGAGCTACCTCGGTAAGCTCGAAAGTATTCACAGGCTAATGTGTCTGAGAGTGGTCAGCGCATACCACACGGTGTCACGCGACGCGGTATGCGTTTTAGCGAGGATGATGCCCATCGGCATCACAATAAAAGAGGATGCGGAGTGTTCGAACAGAGGAGCACAAGAGGAATCCGCAGGACCACCAGAGTCACATCAATGGCCAGGTGGCAGAGGTCGGTGGACCCACCATTTAATTCCAGGAATATCTAGATGGGTAGAGCGGCGTCATGGGGAAGTAACCTTCCACTTGACATAGAAACTGACCACGGCTGCTTCAGACAGTATCTGCATAAGTACGGGCACACTGAGTCCCCAGCGTGCCCCGTATGCGCCGAATCGGACGAAACTGCAGGACATTTGTTCTTCGTCTGCCCTCGCTTCAACGACGTGAGAAACGGAACGATGGCAGTGAGCGGTCGGGACACGACACCGGACAATCTTGTCCAGAGGATGTGTCAAGAACAGGACACTTGGGACGCGGTGAAAACGGTGGCCTCACAGATTGTCTTAGAGCTACAAGACAAGTGGCGAAACGATCAGCGACAGGCCAGAGGGATAAACTAACTACCAAATTAGAAGAAAAATTAGTAATCTCCATTTAATTCCAACTACCTTTGCTTATCTTCGACAGATACGCGTATTTCGTCTACAATGTGCAGACTTCTTCAGTGTCTCGTACTAATAACTCGACTATTCGAGTCTGAGGAGTCGGCACCCTCATCCCCACACCCTGAGTTATTCAGGAGTCTGTTTGCAGATTTTCCATCCCGTAAAAAAAAAACAGGGCTATATAGAATCTCCATCCAACAACAAAATTGAACAATTGGTCATAAGAGCGAGCTAGCTTGCATGAGGGGCGGCGAGTAAAACCAGCCCTCTATTCACTAAACTGTTAGCAATCAGGAGTTGGCATTCCCACTCTCCCCATCCAGATTGCTTCAATCGGGTGCCCTGATGATCCCTCCCATTCTGATGAAAGATTTATATAATAGTGTATATTTTTATGTAAACCAAAAATACTATAATCATTCGTACTTATTATATATATTCTCCATTCGGTTGATCCTGAAATGCAAAGAATGTTGTAAAGTGTTAAAGTGTAGAGTTCTGTGGTTTGCGCCCAGGCTTTGGCTGCACTACCTGTTAAGTACGCAATCCTTAGCTGGCGGTCCTTGTCATCTCTTGACCCGTGGAAACATGAGGTAGGAACTTGTGAGGACCAGAGCTATGTTGCGGGGACGCATGCTCCATCCCAGTTGTTTATGTACTCACCATTTTGCAGCCCTTTGATGACAGCAGTTGCTTCATTTGTAAAATCTGCTTCCTGTTCTTCTGTTTCGATATTGTCAATTAATGATGCCTGAGAATAGCAAAGCATGGGCCCTTGCATGGTAGTTAATTTTGGTCTATTCTTTCAATCGTTTCCAGAATCATTATGTGCCTTGGAAACAACAAGTGCTGAACCAATTTCGAGTGTTTACGATGTACTGTCTGCAAAAGAGGATGAGATAATGTAACAGATATAGGAAAGAAAATATAAGGAAACACATTATAAAAACCCAATCATACCATAGGTTTAAACCAGAAAATGAATTGTATATTATCTTGGAGCAATGTGGATAACTGTAAAATTATCTTTAGCAATAATGTATGCATTTATTGTGTATAATAATAATAACAAATTTTGGGGGCGCCCCGGCGTAGTGGTAAGTATCCATACCTCTCACGCCAAAGTCACGAGTTCGAATCTCACCCCCGGACAAGTTACGAAAATACCCAAAAGGTATTTGAGTCACTACGACGGGAGATGAACCTGCCCAGGGCTGAAAATCTCGATACTTAAGTAAATAAAACAAATTTGGCAAAAAAAAAACAGGCTAGTCTCTTTAAAGTGATGTATGACCATTATTAATACCATTAGTTGAGATTAACCATTGCAAACCATCCAATAACCGCGTTGCATTTTTTGTAGTAATAATATTAATATAGGAATATGCGGAGTGATAATATTTATATAGAAACATCTTCCATACATGTCTGAAAATTGCGATCCAGCCCACTATAAGATAAAAAAGCTCACACGTGGAATGCCACGGTTCTAAACGCCAGCAAATATTTGCATCTCATAACTAAGAATAAACAACTGCCTCTAGCGGTTCATCATTCAAGCAACCTTGTTTGCAACCGGCGGATTTGTGTCTTGCAAAATCCCGAACCCATCCACCTCTCTTCAGAAATCCCGTTGTTTGTTGACACGAACGCGAGAGAGGTTGTCAATAGGCTTTTGGCCATCCCGATCCGTTCCCATCATCCCCGACGGAACGGGTTTTCTGATCCTGAAGAATGTTACACTCTCTACTCATTGTTGCAGGTCCAACCATTTGGTCAGGTTGTTATATCCATCATCACGTCGCGGGGAAAAAAAGGGTTTCGTCACTGGGCGGGAGCCGGATTGAGGTTGAACAAATATTTACGTCTCGTATTGCCACTCGAAAAAGGCTTGAGGAATTTCCGTACCGTATCGAGAAACAAAAAAAAAACCCTTCTTCGAGACAGCTGACGGAAGATTCACCAAGTGAACTTGCAGAAAGAACGATATTCAGTGGAGACGTCTGAACAGAGATTTACAGTGGAAGTATGCCAAACACTTCTGAGTATTTATTTGCTTTGCCATTTGTTCCCTTTGTACGAAGGGAGGACTGACTGAACGATGATGCTTAATACAGTCGAAATTCAATGCTATTGAAAAGCTCGACATTTTGATCCGGTCATGATTAATGAAAAAAAATACATAGGAATCCCGATCATCGAGGTGTTCGAGTCATTAGATTTTTCCTGATCTCATTTTGAGGGTGAAACCCTTTCTTCGGTGTGCTAAATAGGAACGATGATGCTGGACTTTTATGGCTCGATTCCCGTTTCCTAAACTGAAGAGGGTAAGAATCCGGATGAAAGCTCCCCCTCTTAACGACACGGTCTGAAATTAATTGTTATTTGGTAAGAAATGTGAGCTTTAATCGCTTTCATTGGAATTCTTGGGATAGGAAAAGGTTCGAACCCCCTCTCGTGCTCGGCGTGGCAAGTTTAATTAAAGTGTTTCCGCTTTTCCACCTTCTGCATTCTTTTTCTCCTTCATAAACCGATTAATTTTCCAGTTAACGACCCGTTTTTCTCCGGAACTGGGAACTTTCAGTTCATAGATTATAATCTAGTTTTAATTCCAGTGAATATTAAATTGGCTAGACTGGTTCCATTCATATTCCTTCGGGCGCAATGGCGGAGAAATGGTTTATTATTCGTTCGTTCGTTCGCCGTTCCTGGGTTGGTAAACGATTTAATGTTTGTTTCAGATGCGTTCTCTCATTTGCAAGACAAAACGAACAACGCTTTCTGCCGGCTGCCTGGTTGTTGCGGATGAGAAGATGCTAACGCTCCGGGGAACGCTTTACATCCACTTTTTCTAGACACCGGCGACATGTTCTGGTTCCGACTAAGCCTTCTGCTCTGCTGATGGTGGTGCTCGGGAAAATGTTCCTTTGTTACGGGAGCGGAGTACGAAAAAAAAAATCTATTCGCAACCACCGTCGTCATATGGTGGTTGGTGGAAATGTTTTCCACCAGAGTGATTTTTTTCCCATGTTCTGCCACCCGGTGCTTGGAGAACATGGTGGAAAGAAATGTTGTTATGTTGAAGTCAACGAGTTCTTTTTTTTATTATTTGGTTTTAGGCAATCTGGTGGAAAAAAAATCGGAAACAAGTCGCGTTCGCATTTTCTAACTCGATTTGAAGAATCATGTTTCAGAACAGCAGTGTTCAGGAGCAGTCTGTTTCAAACAAATATAAAACAATATTTCGAACAAATTATAAATC
The DNA here is from genome assembly GCA_034211315.2 of Aedes japonicus. Lineage (NCBI taxonomy): Eukaryota > Metazoa > Arthropoda > Insecta > Diptera > Culicidae > Aedes > Aedes japonicus. The sequence continues at coordinate 17,294 of JASCZW010003837.1, forward strand.
ATAGATTGAAAGCTCAACGCCTCACATAGGAGTATTTAAAACAAAAAGCTGGCTAAGGGGTGTTTAAAATCCGCACTCACGAAATTCATTCTCAATATTCGAGCTTTTATCCGGTTATTACCTGCACGACCTCAGAAAAGACCGTATTTGGCATGTTAACCCAAGCCTTCTTCATTTTTTCTACATTTTTCACCACTTTACAGGGTGCGGCAGAAAATAATGCGAAAATGTTCAAACTTGAGTATTGGGTTAATTCGTGTAGCTAGTGATTAATTTCTGTCGAAAGTGTATTTGTCTATGTTTACTTTCAAGTGCTGCATTCTGACTACACTGATTCACATGTACACAAGTGCTTTCGCAGGTCATATTTTCAATCGTGATTTTAAAGTGAACTGTGAGGAAAAAAATATTGATTGGTAGTGTAAAACCTTCATTTGCCGCTGCCTCCTATTTTTTTCTACGAGTGTACAGGTGTGATAGTGTAAAAGTGTAATCTCCTCAAAGTGATTTCACAATAGCGGGAAGTAAATGAGGAAAGAAAACGGCCATCACGAATCACGATGATGAAGCTGCAAGAAAGTTCTTGCAGATCATAAATGTCATTGCTTAAATGGAATCGTGCATGCAATATTGCTTACAAGACGATAGCATACAACTTGACTGAAAGTTGCATCAAACCAGTGGTGCTGGTTTATTTTATGACAAAATATGAACACAAATAAGAGTTCGTATTTTTGTTTGAAAGTAACCCAAAAGGATCCTATTGGACAAATACTATATCAAAATGAAAACAAAATTTATGATTATAATGATAATTAAAATAAAATAAATTAATGCATTAACATATAATGGGGACATATATGGGGAAAAAATAGAATATATAAAATCAAATACACACATATTCTCTGACACTGTCCAATTTAATTGTGTATAGTTATTAGTGCAATTTAATTGCCGCTTACTTATTATTTTTATTATTATTATTATTAGTATTATTGTTATCATTACTATCAATGTTCGTGTTTCTTCTTATTTATTAATAATTTCAGCTATAAAACAGTTGGTCTTCAAGCCAATAATAGTGTATGATATGTATGATGATGTATGATATGTACTACCACCCATTGTAGCAAGGAAACTACGTTCGACAGCAATAGGCTCTCCTCTCTGTTAGACTTGATCAAGCTTTAATAACCACTGATTATCCTAATCATGCCATTGTATGAAGGGCCAAAAAGGGGTTGGGTGGATCGATAGGTAACATCACCTATACGCTTGCCTATACGTATCCACAGGGATATAAAGAATCTCCTTCCAACAACCAGATTGAACAATTGGTCAAAAGAGCAAGCTATCTAACATGAAGATGCCCCAATGGGTGGGGAGAAGAGCCCGCCCTATATTCACAAACTGTTAACAATGGGGAGTTGGCATTTACACTCTCCCCATCCAGAGCGCTTCAATCGGGTGCCCTGATGGTCCCTCCCATTTCCATGAAATATTTATATTATAGTGTCTATATTTATGTAAATGAAAAATACTACAATCATTCGTATCTTAATATACGATCTCCATTCGGTTGATCCTAAAATGCAAGAAATTTAGTAAAGTGTTATAGTGTAGAGTTGCGTGGTTCACACCTGAGCGCGTTTTCGTTCGTTTTCACCGATAGCAGCATTTCACCAAAATCTTGATATGTGGTATCCTGGAAATGTTTGTTAAATTTTACAGAACTAACATTTATACATTTTAATTTACTGTTGCCATGATCACTATTTGCAGCTTGATGTTGATTTTATAACAGCAATCCGCTTTTATTTAAGCTGGTTTAATAACTATTGCTCCTGGGTTGGGAAAGCAGGGAAGATTTAATTGACAGGGAGTTAAAGACAAATGGACATAAAAAACAATAAGCAATGGTTAAATCATCTATGAAGTAAAATCAATAAAACAATATCATCAAATATAATAATATTGTGAGTTATGGTACAGTAATGACAAAAATTGAATTATAACATCAGATACAAGCTGAATGACAAACAGCGCTGCACGAATCAGATGAGCTCAGATTTCGAAAAGGGTCTTTTCGAAAACCGGAAATGAAAAATACCTTAAGTAGTAAGTGCAAAAGCCTACCATAGATTCCGTTGCAGCTTCTTTTAATAAAGGCATTAGATACTTCTCAATCATAATGATAATTGGGTATATAAGACATAATAATTCAAAATTTATATTGTAGACAAACTTGCGCATCCATTATGAGTCAGAAAATTTAGAGAATGTATGGCAGCCATGAGAAAAAAAAAATTAATTTTAAATTTTAAATTATTTTAGAATACCTGATGACCTGGAAGACCTGAACGATATGAGAATGGAAAATTATGATATGATTTACCGGTCGCACCCCCTCACTTCGCTATTGTCGGATTGACAACATTGCCCAGGCTACGCCAACCAGCGTCTCCATGTTTCAGCTGGCAGTCTTTTGTGATCATATGACTCGTGGAGGCGTGAGGTAGGAACTTTTGAGGACCAGAGGTCGGTCGCACCCTCCTTAGAAATTGTCAACTCACCATTTGAAGCCCTATAACTAAAATGTGATGTGAAAGACTAATGAAAAAAAAACTAAAATTTCCAGTACATAATAGCGGTGTAAGCAATCGAAAAATTGAAAATTCTATAGAAAAATTTGAGTTCTCATTGCAAAATTAAAGCTTACTTTAATTAAAAGATACGCGACCAGTAATAAAATTACAAAAACACGACATAACATTCAAGAAACTGCATGAATAAAACCCTAAATTGAATTTTTTTTTCTATACATTTATTTACCAGGTTCGGGCGCTAGAGAGCGTTACGGCATCGTAATCACATTGCGTATTTGAAAAATATTTTGTTTTCATTTTTAAAACTGGGCTAGCTTGGGGAGTCCAAGTACTTGCGATTTTTTCAAAATTAGGGATTACAATTTATATTAACGTTTGCATTAAAAACAAGTGGACGAAAAAAAAAAACGATTTTTCATGGGTTTACCTTCAGCCGCACTGACAAAACTACCCATGCAGAATCAATCATAGTAACCCATGAGTCAGCAGACAAAATTTGACAGTTCTATCAGTCGAACTCTAACCGTGATTGCAACAGTGAAGCAACTCCGTTCAGAAGTGTGCGTTTTCACAGAACGGCATCCCGCTGCGTCGAAGACGGGCATCGTGCGGCACTTTGTGGACGCTGGATACGCCCGTTCCGGCATCTATAACATCTTGGCACTATTAGACAACAATCAGAGCATCAAAAGATAGACCTGTTCCGGACGGCCAACGACCCTGAGCGATAAGAAGCTCCAAAGGATGCTGAAGAGGAAGACCGAGGGAACAGTGGATACATCGCTGCGTGCGCTTGGCCGGTTGAACCGACCAACAGTGAAAAAGTACCAGTCAAACATAAACATACATGTCAGGAAGCGAAAGTCGCGTCCACTGGTTTCGGAGCAGGCAATGACGCAGCGGCAGCGGCTGAATAAGATGATCAACTCGATTTTCCCGGTGAATCGCGATGTGGCGGTGGTGATGGACCACGAGACCTATCTCACCCTGGATGGCAACGACTGGCAGGGCACTTCGTATTTTACTTACCTCATGAAGGAAGTGAGCTCCGAGGTGAAGTTCATTTTACATACCAAGTTCCCCAAGAAGGTGCTGCTGTGGCTGACAATCAGCGAGAAGGAGATGTCAAAGCCGCTCTTCTTTCGCTCCGGACTGGCCGTGAACGGGGAAATTTATAGTACGAAATGCCTGCCGGAAGTTGCGTCGTTCATCAAGAAATACCATAAGGGCGAAGACGCGGTGTTCTAGCCGGATCTGGCGTAGGCCCACAACTCGAAGAGATCGTTAGAGGAGATGGAGCAGCTGAATATCGATGTGGTACCCAAGTCGGCGAACCCGCCCAACGTCCTCCAGCTGCGTCCCATCGAGAATTTCTGGGCCAACCTGAAGCGTAAAATTAACTCCAAAAATTTTGTCGCAAACACTGGGGAGGAATTGATAAAATCAACGACGAAAGAACTCAATAACATGCCTACACGCATGTTTTCGTCCTCCATGACGAATGGTTAACTTCCGGTTAACTGCCGGAAGAGCTCTTGCAATGGCGTAGATAAGTTTTGCAAGTAAGCTGAAATAATTACCTTCCATGGGAAATTTATAAAAAGCAATTACCTGCCTTAGCTTTTTTTATCACCATCCCAAAAAAAGTCCATTTTTTAATGCAAACGTTAGGATGGAGAAGGATAATGGGTGTTATTATTCTAGATCTCCCGCCGTTACAGAGCTTCAGTAAATGGTGAGTGTTGGGGCAAATAAAAAGTCCTTCAGCAGCGTTTGTAATAAAGGGTGTTTCGATCAAAATTTGGTCAATTTAAACTTGATGCATTTCCTTTCATCGTGCATTAAAAAAATAGCACACCCCTTGTTTTAAAGATGTGTACGGGTAGCATCATGCCTTTATTTTGATTTTGAGATTAGCACTTCAGTTATCAAAATGTCGTCGAAGGAAAAGAAGCAACGCATCAAAATTTTGCCCCTATCGTAGCGAAAATCCAAACTGCCCTTACACCAAGTTGGCGAAATTGTTGAATGTGGCTAAATAAACTGTTACCAGCGTATTAAAAGTGTTTGGTGAACGTTTGTCGACAGCCAGGAGAGCTGAATCGGGGGAATTCGAAAGCCGGAGCCCACAGCGAAGACAAAAAGAGTTGCCCACTGTTTCCAGCGGAACCCCAACCTCTCCGTCCAAGATGTCGGAAAGAAGCTGGGAGTGTCGCCTTCAAGTGTGGATAGAGCTAAAAACCGAGCTGGACTATCGACTTACATGAAAGTGCTGACTCAAAATCGCGGCGATAAACAAAACACGTCGGCCACAGCAGAATCGCGAAAGTTGTACACGACGATGCTACGAAATTTGATTGCGTGGTACGATGAAACTTACGTTAAGGCTGACTTTAAACAGCTTCTTGGGCAGGAATTTTATACGGCAACCGGACGGAGAAAGGTGGCAGATATTTTCAAGCACATTAAACTGTCAAAGTTCGTGAAAATATATTTGGTGTGGCCGGCCATCTGTACCTGTGGCTTGAAGAGTAACGTTTACATTGCAACCGGAACCGTCAACCAGGAAATTTATCTGATTGAGTGCCTTCAAAAACGTCTACTGCCTTTCCTGAAGCGACACAATTGTTCCGTTCTATTTTGGCCGGATTTGGCATTTTGCCAATACGGATACAAGGCCATGGAGTTGTATGCTGCCAACAACGTTTAAGAGGTGCCCAAGGACAAGAACCCTCCCAACACGCCGTCGTCAAGCGGAACCTTAAGAAGATTCAAAAAGCTGTTGTGAGCAAGAAACAGTTCATAGTAAACTGGCGTTCTGTGGCGAATAAAGTGGACACAGAGACTGTAATCGGCAGCATCGAAGGGCTGCATTCTGATTGGCTAAACTCTTGAAAAAGAAAAAGAATTAGACTTATTAATAAAAACTTTAATCGACTCACACACATTACTGTTTTACCAAATTTTGATCGGAACACCCTTTAGCAAGAGCACGCGATCAATGCTAATGCTAATGCTTAAGCGCTTACAGCTGACAATGCCTAAAATTAGAAAATCTGGGGGAAAAAACTGCACAAAGACTGCATTTAATAAAATATCGATCGAATGAGACGAAGTTGCATCCATGAATAGACCTAATTTGATGCTTATACAGTGCCAGACATTCGTTTAGCCGCACCTACAAGATTCCAATAGTATTCGGTAAATTAAATATATCTAGATATTGATCGAGCTACATTTTCTTTGTATAGGTAGTAGAGCTAAAGCACTTTCTTGGAAGGACGCTCATCCCACTCACCACATATATCTGCCATGTGATAGGAAGAAAACAAATGAAACTCCATCTCTACCTTCGACATACGTTTAGCCGCAGTGCGAATAAGTGTGTTGTTATTGTTATTACGGTGTTATCTCGATAAGATTTCTAAATATTATTGCAAGGTTTTCATTTTGAGAGGTACGGTGAAGATGTGTGTAGGTAAATTTTATTTTAACTTATTATTTATGACCACTTATAGAAATGGCGAAAGGCACTCGATTGACGGAGGAGGAACAGACGAATCATAACGTTTTTCAAGGCTGAGGTGGCTACTCAAACCGGTCAATCGCTAAAAATCAATCGATCCGAAAAGTATTCGGAATTTTCTCGGCAAAGGTGAACAGTATGGGTGAAACGTCCCACAAACGGACGAAGCAAAATTTTCTTTGCGACTGAAAGGGCAAATAAGAAACGAAGCCACTAAAAATCGATTGTCCTGTTCTGCAAATAAAAGATAAACTGAATGTTCCGGTAACGCTCAGGCAAATCGGATTTTGAACGAATCCTGAACATCAAATGGACGAAACCACAAAGTAAACCGAGACTCACATCTTCCCATAAAGAGAACCGACTTAAATTCGCAAGAAAATACATGGAATGGAATCGCGAATGGCGAAATGTGATTTTTTCGGATGAAAAAGTTTAATTTGGATGGACCGGATTGTTATAGTTGCTATTGGCATGATTTGAGCCAAAAAGTATCGTTAGATCCAAACGTAATTTTGGGGGCGGAAGTTTAGTGGTGTGGGGAGCCTTTTCTTACAACGCTAAACTTCCAATTTGCTTCATTTCAACGAAATGAATTCCGGAATGTATCTGGATCTACTGGAGGATGTTTGATAGGGATACATGGAGAATGACGCAACAGATGACATAATTTTTCAGCAGGATAACGCATCGATCCATGTTTCTAAGCAATCCCTCGCGTGGTTTGGTGACAAAAACATTCCACTGCTTGAATGGCCGGCTTGCAGTCCTGACTGTAATCCTATCGAGAACCTCTGGGGTATCTTAGCTGGCATGGTGTATGCAAATGGACGACAATATAACAGTGTTCTAGCCTAAAGACAGCGATTCAGAGTGTTGGGACAAAATAAACATGGCCACACTACAAAAGCTACAACTGATTCGATGCCAAATCGGATTTATGAGGTTATTCGAAATGGAGGAAGCCATACTAAATATTAACTATGGATGAACTTCGAAATTTGTCACTCAACTTAACTATTTTTATATATTATCAGGTGCGGCTAAAAGAATGTCTAGCCTTTATACTTCATTTTCGATTTTTTTATACCTACAAATGTTATTGATTTCAATGAGCAAATGTATTTGATAATAATAAATAAACTATTTCCAAAACCAAAACAAACTTTCATTGAATTACTTTATTTCATATTGAAACGAAAAGAAAATAGGGCGCGGCTAAACGAATGTCTAGCACTGTAGAAGGACATTACATCCATATCCCTCGAAAGTTTCTGACTTTATAAAATAAGTTGTATAGCTTTTCATGATACATTCTACCAAACCCTATGTTAAAAAAACAGACATTAAAAATTCTTGGATGAAAATTATTGAAAGAGCAAAAGTGAAAATGACAAAACATATGACGCCATAGTCTTGAATAAACGAACAATTGGAAAACTAAAAGGTAGCCCTCATCCACGCAGCATCTTCTTCTGACAACGAGCAAAGTAAGTAATCATAGGTTTATGATCGACCCCTTAAGATGTCCAGCTCACATCCCATCTATTTCTATGAATTATTTTTCTCTATCTGAAAACAAATGTTTTGACTTTTCCGTGGATAACCCACGGCCTATATCCCATCGCATATACATTGGATGGAAAACCGAAGCTGCCAAGTTATCGTGAAATTTCTCAAATATCATCAAAGCCGTTGTCCCGCTGCGAAGGGTCACAGCAACCTCCTTAACGATCGCCTGTCACCTGGCGCCACCAACTGAGCCCTCTTCCCCACAATCTCAAGCTCCACATTCGAAATATCATCTTCATTCCAATGCCACGGACCTCGAATGTTCCGGGATTTATCCAATTGCCATGCAAATGTAATTAATTATTATCTCGATACTTTCTACTAGTTTCTGTCTTCATTCCGCGATGGCAATCGAATAGCTTCAACACAGTCGCAACCATTCCTGGGCCAGGCAACTTTCCTCCAAGCAAGCATTATTCATGCGGAATTATCCGTCCCAGAGAGGACCTCCGTTTTGAAGAGTTTCACTCTCCTAGATATCGATCTGCAGCAGAACACAATCCCGCTACGGGCCATCTTGTCTGCTGTGTTCGAAAAATCCCCCGTTCACAATTCAACGGATTCGGTTCCGGTATCCCGTTCCTGCCTCAGCCCAAGCCTCTTCGTAGATATTTATTTCTCTATTATTATTTCATTTTTTTTCGGCCCCATCTACTATCGCAGATCCACAATCTACCTCCTGAAGAAACACTGCGTCCTTTCATCGACGACGACGACGACGACGACGACGACGACGAAAGAACACTCGCAGGGGGAGGAATCTTCAGATCCACAGAGCTGCCGCAGAGGTTGAAATGCAAATGCAGCACCATTTCTGCACTCAGCGACGGCAACGACATTGGACGGATCGTGTTCCATAATTCATTCGCGGCCAGCAGCCTTTGACTGTGCGCTATGGGCTTCTTATCGATTTCGGCGTGCAGATATGGTTCATATTACAATTATTTCCTATTCACGGCGAGGCGGTTCATTTGAATGGGGGGGCTGCGAGCGTAGAACCCGCATTTAACGGCAGTTGTTGTCGTGCTCCGGTTGGCCTTCCTGTGTGAGCGCTTTATAGTATTGTGTGAAGAGGCAGAACCAGAACAGAGTCGAACATACTTTATCGGGATTTTATGATCGAACTGTTCAGGGAAGACCGTTCGGTTTCGGATTCAGTTTGTTCTAAACGGCGGTGGTTTGTACTCGTACCTACCCTTGAAAGCAGATGGTTTCCGGGAAGAAAGCTGATTGTTTTGTACTTTTGTCGATGGATTTCGGAGCAGATTGCCGTTGGAGTAGCTAGTTTTTGTTCTGCCTAGAGCAAGCATGCATCGTTCATTGTTCATGTATGACAGAAATTCAACTCATTCAAGCGTTATCGGACAATCAACTAATTCGATAATTGCGTCATTCTTTCTTTTCTATTTCTCACTATGGAGACCAGTGAAATAACAACCTTTCTGTTTCAGTTGGTTTTACAGAATCATATTTATTCAGTCTCCTCAAATGTCAATGCCTACTCTCACGTAAATCATGTGTTTACTGTGATTGATATAATACATTAACGTCATTAACTAATTTACTACAACTCATCGTCATCGTCGACATTATTATCATGTATATTATTAAGCAACCACCTGCTCGTGTTTTAAGGAGAACATATCGAATTGAATGGAGTGCTTGAAATTTTAAATCCATCTAGGGTAGGGAACGGCCTAATCAGGGGTGACTGTTTTAATCAATTGTTAGGAAATCGGGTCTGAAACTTCTACATTTTCCAAATAATTTCACTTTTAATTATACCATCATAAGTTCTATTCATTAGGCTCATGCTTCGTTGCATAAATCAAGATTGATTACCAATATTATACTGTCATTTTGAAGATTTAAAATTCATTCTCACAGTTTCCTACCTACTGAAGAAGTTCGCTTAGTTTTTGACTTTGTTTGAGTTAAATTTATTTTAATTTATTTATTTATTGTTAAATTTATTTATTTTTTTTTTATTTATTTCATGTTTTTTCCAGTCATTTGAGGTTGATGTATGCTTATGACTGTAATGTGCATCATCTGGCACTATCATATTCAATAAAAAAAAAATATGTTTCGGAGCTGTCCAATAGTACTCAACGATAAATAATGTTTCGCTGTTGAGCGGCAGCTATGACATCACTGTTGCTTTTGAGAGAGGTCATGTTTGCTCTCTTCTTTGTTAACCACACTCCCGCTTCACTTTACTCAATTTTTGAGTACAATTGTATGCTATCTCTTTTTCTCTCTTGGAAATGAAACTCAATTTTTGTAAAAAGTGGATCTACTCAAAAATTGAGTTGATCCACTTTTTAACGAAAATTAAGTTTCATTTCCGTGAGAGAAAAAGAGATAGCATACAATTGTACTCAAAAATTTAGTAAAGTGAAGCGGGAGTGCATGGTTCAGCGCACCGGTAACGTGACGTCTGCTGTCTCTTACACTCTCAAATCAGCCTCTCTTTCATTTGTATTACTGTCCCTTTTCTTCTCACGGAAAAACTACTCAATTTTCGTAAAAATTGGAACAACTTAATTTATGAGTTGAATCGCACATATACCTATCGCTAACAATATGCTTCTGTACAGATTGCGGAGCTGAAGAAAACATTTTCATGATCGGAAATCAATCCGCATGCTGTTAATAAGTCCCTGCAATTGGGAACTTTATTCCATGGCTAAATTTTCTGAGTCTAATGCTTGTTTCTGAAAGTTTGTTTCGACTGATCAGAAGTAAGCAGAGGGATTAACATCTAAATATTGACAGTTCTAATCGTAGGTTACATACAGCTTCATCAAATGTCCCAGGTTCGGAATAAACTGCTTAAACTCCTACCCGTACCCTATATCAGATTTAACAAATCGATCATATGGCAAAACATTTTTAAATTGATAGGGTCCTTTAAACTTTGAACCCAACTTATGTGTATCTATTGATTTAATCACAACAAAATCTCGTTCCTTGTAATTTGTACATGTAATTCGTTTTTCTCTGTGCTCTTTTTGCTGCACTCTTGAGTTTTATTTATTTTTTATCTCTTGTATGGGCTCTTTTTCAAGTAGAGGTTGTTGTTTGTTTTAATAAAACATTCTCTATTACAAGATTCATTGTCAATTGGAGTTATTGATTGATCTATTGAGGGTATTATCAAAGATATATTCAACTTTACTAAGAACTTTATCCCATTTTTGTGTTGATTCATCGCATATTTCTGCAAACATTGAACTCAATGTTCTATTGATGCGTTCGACTTGTCCGTTTGCCTCAGGTGTTCGTCCTGCTACCTTAACATGTTCTTTGCAATTATTACGAATAAAAGCTTCAAAATATTGTAAGAAATAAAACATTTAGACCTGCTATAAAAACTTATAAAATTATTAAAATGAACTATAACTTCAAGTTTTAACATTGTAAACTTAGTGAACGCATCAACTACTACAAAAATATATCTAAACCGATTAGATGACGGCAGTTTAATTGGACCATTTTCTCTCGGAATAATTTTCAGTAACCCTTCTTTTTTATGAACAGGGTTGTAAAAAATGCAGGTTAAACAAATTTTTTATATATATTTTCGAACCATTTTTTCTCATATTACCGAACCAAAGGTATTTTGTAAATTTATGAATGGTTTTCTGAATTCCTATATGACCAAAATTGTCATGGCTTAATCTAATCACATTGTTTATCATTAATTTTGGAACAACCAACAGTTTTTTCCCGCTGGAGATCGCAGCAAGCCGTATTTTGAAGCTGATGTGTTTTGCTTGTGCTGCGTTGTTTTCGGGGAAAAAAATTATTCCAGCTAAATTAAAAAGTTAAATTATAAATATCCGAGTGCTATCCATAAAACGTTGTGAATTTAAGCGATTCCTACTCAAAGTGTGTCCGTGTTATGTCATTTCATGTTTAATAGTGCCTCGCCCCGCACCCGGAGGAGCACGCACTTCACTCGCACTGACAAAACTACCCATGCAGCAATAATCATAGTAACTCATGAGCCAGCAGACAAAATTGGACAACCGTGATGGCAAAACCAGTAAAACAACTCCGTTCACAAGTGTGTGCGTTCAAAGAACGGCACCCCGTCGCGTCGGATACGCCCTTTCCGGTATGTACAACATTTTGGCACTATTAGACAACAATCAGACTACAGATCAGACAACAATCGAAAGAGAGCCCGGTTCCGGATGGCCGACGACCCTGAGCGATAAGAAGCTCCAAACGATGCTGAAGAGGAAGACCGAGGGAAAAGTGTCTACATCGTTTCGTACGCTTGGTCGGGAGGTCGGTTCAACCGGCCAAACGGTGAAAAAGTACCTGGCGAACATGTACATACATGTCAGGAAGCGAAAGTCACGTCCACTGGTTTCGGAGCTGCAGGCAATGACACAGCGGCAGCGGCTGAATAAGATGGTCAACTCAATTTCCCGGCGAATCGCGACGTGGCGGTGGTGATTGACGACGAGACCTATCTCACCCTGGATGGCAACGACTAGCAAGGAACTTCGTATTTGACTTCCCCCACGAAGGAAGTGAGCTCCGAGGTGAAGTTCATTTCACACACTAAGTTCCCCAAGTAGGTGCTGCTGTAGCTGACAATCAGCGGTTTTGGGAATGCATGATCTTCCCTAAATGCAAGAAATTTACGAATTCCTTTGTTTGTCTGATCTAATAGTGTTGCGTCATCCCACCCCCCTTCCTTCCACTCTAGTAAATTCCCTGCTATTGTGCCCCAGTTATTATACTTTTGTTTCCGTGCTACTTGTCCCTGCCCAGCAAGCTGTGGTCAACCATCTGCTGCTAAGTTCCTGAATGGGACTACAGGGACCGAGGATTTGGTAGAGGTCGCAACCATGAGCAGTAACTGATACCTGAAATAAGTTACCTGCCTAGCCCCTTCCAAACGATAATGTGACCCATTGAACTCGAGCTACCCACGAGTAATTGCCACCCCAAGTTGGCATAATGGTTGATAATGAAAGTGATCTTCTTGCTTCAAAATTATTTGCATTTCATAAAATGTTTTTTGTTGTGTAGGTTTCTTTTATTAAATGTAATTTGTTTGAAAAATTTCAAAAAATTGTGCCAATTGATCGTTTGTTACATTTTCAAGGTTGTTTAACCCTTTGAAAAACCATTGGAACTGATATTAAAAATTTCAAGATTTATCTGTATATATGATGGACCTTCATATTTCAAGTTTTGTTTGGAAACCGGATACATTCTAATATTGCAATCAATAATATTTCGAATTCCCGAATGCATAAAAACATCTCGTCTGATAATAGCAACGACCTAGTACATCATCTGGAACAACAACGAACTTAATTCTGAAATGAATATTTTGAATAAGAATAATGTCAATGTATAATTCTAATGTTTTTAGCATTTTCCCATCTTTACTCTAGTGCGGTTTTCTGTTTTAAATTTGTATAATATTTTGTTTATCTACTAAAACTCGATTCAAAGCAAATCTGGACGAATGGGTTAATACACCACCGCGTCCTTGGTTATTGGAACAAAACACCTTTGAGAGTCATTTGTTTTTGATGTTCATTGACGAAGAAATTGATGAAAAGTTTTTCTCGATTGATCGACGCATCTTGAAATTACAGATCATGGAACTTTAGAAAAGTAAATTAATTGTGCACAAACATCTAGAGAATCCTTCGTGGTCTGCCTAAAAAAAAGCATAAGTGTTAAAATTCCCAAAGTCAACGGTGTGTCTTGTAATCAAACGTTACAAAAATACTCTGTCAAAATATGTCAAAATATGATGAATAAAATAATAAATAAGTTCGTCGGTACAGTTTCACCAGCGACTGTGCAGATCATGGCATCGATCACAAGTAAAGTGCGACAGTTTGTTCGAAACAGTAATATATAACAACTTGATATATATCGTTTGAAAGCTGGATAAGCCCTTTTGTTTGACGTTTTGATCAACCGTGTTTGTTGTTTATTTCTGAGATATGATCACTGCGTCCAAATTTACATTGCATCGAGCTTTAAACCACGGCGTATAAGTGAGATAGGGCTACCCGTGTCGAACAAAGTTTTGAAAGTTGTTAAGAAAATTAAAATCTACCAATTCGTCATATCCTTCTCCAATTACTTCGTTCTCTGAACCGTCTTCTTGATCCAAAACTGCGTTGATATTGGTTTGGTTGCTGAATGGCTGTCCTCCTATTAATGTCTAGCTTTTCTGAATTTCTCTCTTCGTCTAATTCTTCTAAACGCCTGCGCAATGTCCGCCACCATCTTAAAATTTCGAATTCTGGCTTGATTCTTCAACGCTCCGTCTACGATTCCTTCAACGATGTATTCAACTAGTTCTTGTTCGGGTAAATTCAACTGCCGTCCAACTAGTTTCTTGTTTTGAACGCAATCCAAAAACGGTTCACGGCCAAACCATTTAAGTTGCTCCGAATTCTTTCATAGCTCAAACATACTCACAACTGATCCAAACATTCCACGAAGATCTTTCAAAGTACCAGCCAAAGTCTCTAACATAACGTCAGCATGAGAGTGAAGCCTAGTCTTCGCTTTTCCTAAGCTGTGATAAGCATAAACCGGATACCAAAATTCATGTTGTCATTTTGCTTAGTTCGCATTGTTTTACATAGTTGAATACATCCTTTTGTAGTTCCTCCTTTATATAAGCGTCAAGTCGTGTGTAAATAAAGTTTAGTTTTATATCGTTTACGATCGCGTTTTACCCTCTCGATGTGATCATCGTATAACGGCCACTTCTAACTATGCGACGTAACAATCAGGTGATCTTCCAATCCCAAAGCGAGCTTCGTGTGCCCCACAATAGAAATTAAATGATTCACATCCTCATCACCGCGTTCCCAAAATAAACTAAAATAAATTTAATAAAGGCAAAAACGTTGCTACTTCATCGGCACGAAAATTGTTAGCAGGAAATCCAGCTTCAGGTCCAAATCGATTCCGCCCGCAGCTTCTCAAACTTTGTTGATCAAGCCCAACACTTGCAGATGCAGTACTGGCTAGAACGAATTCCGACCGACTCAACTCTATTGCTTGAATTAAAACTTTCTTGAAGAATTTGTGAAAATGGAACTGTAGCATTCAAGGTGGCTTCAGTAACGATTCGTACAGATCTTCCACCAGGATTGACACAACCGGGACCTTAATTACTTCGGTTTCTCAAGATGTCCAGAGTTCGCCAATTCGTCTGAAGACTTCTGACTACGCAGCAACATCCCAATTCTGAGTTTGTGTAGAGCAGTGAAATAACAACCTTTCTGTTTCGGTTGGTTTTCCAAAATCATCTTTATTCAGTCTCCTCAATTGTCAATGCCTACTCTCACCTCAATCATGTGTCTACTATGATTGATATTATACATTAACATCATCAACTAATTTACTTCACTCACTGATATGCATTTATTGGGCATTCATCAGTAGATTGCATACTGGCAATCGGTCCGAGCTCGAAAATCAAATTGCCCCCGGAAGTATCACCTGGCAAGAAGACAAATAGGACACTAAGAATATTTTACCTCGGCTCCGATAGATTCACTAGTCCCTCAATAGAACCCATCCACCTCACTGACAGAATGATTGAACACCGCCCTGCCGAGTGTTGATGGAAATGTCTTCTTTACGAGTCGCATTTTTTTCCGTTGGTAACTCCCTTCTCTCGCACGCTACAGTTGCATTCGAATAAATTGGTTCAATTCCTCAGCCTGACAGCAGCCAATTTCTGCACTCTCTGCCAGCCAAACGAAACCACTTATCGAACTATTCCGGCACACCGCCCCAAATCGTCCTCCCCTTTCGGTCGTCAGTCAATGACGGTGACGGTTCCTGGCTCGTAGGTGGTGGGTAGGACCTGGTACCAGTCAACAGTGCCGCCACACGTTCGACAAAAAAAAAAACAAGCAGCAACACCCGAAACTACGGCGGAGAAGGGGGTTTGTTCCGGATGGCAACTTTTCCCATTAGCAATAAATCATCTGTTTTGCTCCGGAGGGCTTTGCGCGCGCGAGGGCTTTTCGTTTCCATTTCTTCCGGCTTCCGCTCTGGAGGAGTGTATGTTGATTTTTTTTGGGTTTGCTTTCTTGAGGCATTTTCACTTTTTTTTTACACTAACAAATCGCCCGAAAATAGAAGGAAAATTCAAAACCTGATGACGACAATGAGTGTGTGGCGGCGGTCTGCTCCGAGAAAATGTGATACAAATTGAGTGAGTTATTCCACATGCAAAGGCGTCTCGCGCTGGGTTTGTTGGGAAGGGAAAGACTACGGATGGAAAATGCAAGTTTTTCCACTGGAAGTTTGCTCCAACCCCCAGCTTCAAAAGCTCGGTCGTGATTTATGGTTGATCATGGGCAGTTTTTTTTCGGGGGAATACGAGGAAATAGCGACAAGCAAAAATTTCCACTTGTCGATGGTTTTTTTTCTCTAGATTCTATGGATTGGGTCAAAGATCGATGATTGTGGTTTATTGGGTGTCGTTCCCTTTCATTACGAAGGTTGTTTTTTCTGGATGGAGAATAGGATGGTAGAAACGGCAAAAATCGATTCTTGCTTCTGTTAACGTTATGTTCGTAATATTGGCTATGGATAGTTTCAGATAACTTAATCAGTAAAAGAACGGTATTATTTAATCGGTAGTAGTGGGTTCTAACCCAAGTCTGGTTGAGAGAAAAATTCAGGTTGGAACGTTTTTAACGACAAGGGGTACAATCATATGTGTCTAATGGGTTTTTTTTTTTAAATTATACGCCTCGTTTAGTGTACGTACTATCGAATCGTACGTACTATCGAATCACAATATTTTTTTAGTTTTTTATTTCTGTAGTGGGTTTTAAATCGCTTAGATTATATAAAATAATAAATTTAACAATTTTAATTAATATTTTGTCCAATAAAGGCAGTTAATTCGGCAAAAGGAATGATTTTCTTGTTATATCATATACCAATCGAATCAGCTTAACGGGAAAGGAAAATGTTTGTGTGTGTGTGTGTGTGGGGTGGGGGGGGGGGGGGTGTATAGAGGGGTGTTTGTGCCGTTATTTGAGAAGACTTTTAATATGCAATTACTGAATAGTTTTGGAATCGATTTACTGGTATCGCTGGAACATGAGTGAAGTTTGCATGACAATTGTGCATACAATACATACATAAGTTCATTGGAGGTTCTTCCGGCTGTCTAAGGCCACATTTGTTACTCCCAGTCATATTACGGGCACTCCCGGAGAAATTGCCAGTTTATGATTTGACAGAACTATCTCATGCAACACATAAAATCACATCAGCATTCGAAAACAAGATCAATAATTACACAATTGAGTACCTAGGATCAAATAACTCACTTTTTGCTGTGTTCCAGGTACCGTATTGAAAACATCTCGATTCACTTGTATGGTATGTAATAGTTCCTGTCAGGGGCCAATACAATCATACAAATCATGAAATCAAAACAAAAAGGGTCAGATCTAACTACAGATGAATAAATTTGTTTATTTTACTTCAGGATAAACAACACAGAAAAAAAACAAAAAACAGAAATAAGCACAAGACGCAAAATAACGTAAACCAACTGGTTAATGTCGTGACTTGAACGAAGTTTTCAGCTTTGATTATGTTGCTTCACTGTTGCTGCTGCTGCACTGTTGCAGTCAAAGTTCGTTACAAGAATGAACCGGATCAGTTAACTTAACTTAATTCGTTTTTTATTTCTAAAGGGCGATACGGTCAAAATTTGGTCAATATCAACTTGACGTATTTCTTTCAATTTTGCATTTAAAAAACCTGAACACCCCTCATTTTGAAGGTGTGTGTGTGTAGAATGTTGCTCATATTTTGATTTTGGAATTCACTCTTCAGTTGTCAAAATGCCGTCCAAGCAAGAAGAGCAGCGTATCAAAATTTTGCTCGCGCATCGCGAAAATCCGAGCTACTCGCACGCAAAGTTGGCAAAATCGCTAAAAGTTGCCAAATCAACCGTTACAAATGTAATTAAAGTGTTTGGGGAACGTTTGTCGACAGCCAGGAAGTCTGGATCGGGGGGAAATCGAAAACCGGAAGCCGCTGAGACGACAAAGAGAGTTGCCGGTAGTTTCAAGCGAAACCCTAACCTATCTCTCCGAGATGCCGCAAATAAGCTGGGTGTATCGTCTACAACCGTGCATCGAGCCAAAAAACGAGCCGGACTATCGACTTACAAGAAGGTAGTGACTCCAAATGTATGATGTATGATATGTACTACCACCCATTGTAGCACGGAAACTACGTCCGACAGCAATAGGCTCTCCTCTCTGTTAGACTTGATCAAGCTTTAATAACCACTGATTATCCTAGTCATGCCATTGTATGAAGGGCCAAAAAGGGGTTGGATGGATCGATATGCAACATCACTTATACGTATCCACAGGGATATAAAGAATCTCCTTCTAACGACAAGACTGAACAATTGGTCACAAGAGCAAGCTATCTAACATGAGGATGCCCCAATGGGCGGGGAGAAGAGCCCGCCCTATATTCACAAACTGTTAGCAATGGGGAGTTGGCATTTCCACTCTCCCCATCCAGAGTGCTTCAATCGGGTGCCCTGATGGTCCCTCCCGTTCCCATGAAATATTTATATAATAGTGTATATATTTATGTAAATGAAAAATAATACAATCATTCGTATCTATTATAAACGATCTCCATTCGGTTGATCCTGAAATGCAAGAAATGTAGTCAAGTGTTTTAGTGTAGAGTTGCGTGGTTCGCACCTGAGCGCATTTTCGTTCGTTTTCACTGATAGCAGCATTTCACCAAAATCTTGATTTGTGGTATCCTGAAAAAGTTTGTTAAATTTTACAGAACTAACATTTATTTACATTTTAATTTACTGTTGCGATGGTCACTATTTGCAGCTTGATGTTGATTTTATAACATGAATCCGCTTTTATTTTTGCTGGCCTAATAGTTATTGCTTCTGTGTTGGGAAAGTAGGGAAGATTTAATTGACAGAGAGTTAAAGACAAATGGACATAAAAAACAATAAGCAATGGTTAAATCATCTATGAAGTAAAATCGATACAACAATATCATCAAATATAATTATATTGTGAGTTATGGTACAGTAATGCCGAAAATTGAACTGTAACATCAGACACTAGCCGAATGGCAAACAGCGCTGCACGAATCAAACCAGCTCAGATTTGGAAGAAGGTCTATTCCCAAACAGGAAATGAAAAACACATTAGGTAATGAGTACAAAATCCTACCATAGATTCCGTTGCAGCTTCTTTTAATCAAGGTACTAAATACGTCTCAATCATAATGATAATTAGACATAAAGGACAAAATAATTAAAAGTATACATAACCTTTAAGGTGAAATAGTAAAGCTTAGCTTGCTTAGCTTAGCTTGACTGACTGCACGTATCGATGGTTGCTACTCCGTGATTGATCAGAATCAGTGAAATTGCACAATGAATCAACTGAATGGGGCTGGGACTAACCGACCATTCTCACTGTACACGTTTCAGTGACTCAATTTCTTAAATAAACAATAACGGCGCCGGCCACGTCCTTGCAATCAGTTGGGAATAGGGAAGGAAAGTTAGTGTGACCTTTGCTGATTAGGGACCGTGTTTACCTCTGCATCCCCACAAAGGTCACAGGAAGGAGGTTTTTCTATGTTAGTAGGGTAGGGCTCGATGGATCAGGATTCACCTTGATAAGTGATGTGATCATATATATATATATTATGCATTATAAAATTAAATGAACATTCACACTTACATACACATGTATACATACACAAACATACACATGCATACACATAAATATACATACATATCAAATATATACAAATTCAAATTCATATAAACATTTTACTTACTTCCGATATTAGATGTTTTTGGTTGAGCAGTTATGCTTTGACGGCTACATTCGAAAAGTTTTCTTGTCGTTGTTGTCCGTGTTGATTTGTAGATTTCTCCATTTTTGAACTCCAAGGGCGGGCTGCTTGGTAATCTAATCCTATCATTCCCGTTTCGAAATTTGTTTAAGTGAGTTCTTCGCCTTTCACAAAAGCTAGGGAGCAGTTTCGTAGCGAATCGAATAACGATCTCTATCTGTTATATTTTTAGAATATGGTGGAGCCTTCTTGACATAGATAGCGGGTTGACCGCTCGGTGACGCTATCGCTTTCGAAACTGCATTCATATGAGAAACCTGCCCTGAAGAATGTATTTCTCGCCGGGCATAACAAAAGGCTCTCCCCGGAGGTGGTGCTTAAGCCACTCGTCAGAAAATCCGAGGGACAGAGAACCCCGTAGGTACCTGTTGTGTGCCAAAACTACATAGACCATACCGTATAGTAAAAGCGACGAACTAGGCGATAAGACCAAAGCCCGACCCCCACAAGAGAATGGTCACCTGAATATTCACAATACAACAAAACAACACAACTGCCCCTTAACCCAAAGCCATCAGATATGGAATTTTAACAGTGGCACCATTAGCTTTCGTAAGACGAACAAAAAACTAACCCACAGCTCTTCAACTCAATTAGCTCACTGAAAACGATTCTTAAGTTCTCAACACACGCATCCCATATGGAAAATGAACCACGATCCCATAGCTCCGTTCTACACAGAAAGAAGCTCAAAACGTTTCGCCCAGTTCAAATAAATAGAAAAAAATACTACTTAGCTGCGGTTTCCTCGTATCAATTCTTCCTCTTCTGGATAATAATTCGAGTCTTCGAGGAAAACTTTGGCACTAAAACTAGCATTTGCTCGCACTTCAGGTTCAACAGCTAATGTGGAATAAATACTACTAGCAAACAGAGTAAAATTTGGAAATTTTACAGAGCACAAATAAAAAATCTATAACCTTTAAGGTGAAATAGTAAAAAACAAATATTTATGTTAGAATATAAATCACGAAAACACAAGTAATGATAAAAATGATAATAATGATGATAAAAATGATAGAGATGCATGATAATGGCTATAAATAAACAATGTCCTATAAGATAAAATATATAGTGAGGGTATATTGTAATATGAACTGAAAATTACATGTGTGCCGACTGCTGTTTTGTTCCAATTGTAGACAAACTTGCGCATCCATTATGAACCAGAAAATTTAGGCAATGTATGACCGCCATGAAAAAAAAAGAATTTTAAATTTTAAATTATGTTATAATACCTGACGACCTGGAAGACCTGAAAGATATTAGAATGGAAAATTATGATATGATTTACCGGTCGCACCCCCTCACTTCGCTATTGTCGGATTGACAACATTGCCCAGGCTACGCCAACCAGCGTCTCCATGTTTCAGCTGGCAGTCTTTTGTGATCATATGACTCGTGGAGGCGTGAGTTGACAACTTGGCAGGAGGGTGCGACCGACCTCTGGTCCTCACAAGTTCACCTCACGCCTCCACGAGTCATATGATCACAAAAGACTGCCAGCTGAAACATGGAGACGCTGGTTGGCGTAGCCTGGGCAATGTTGTCAATCCGACAATAGCGAAGTGAGGTAGCGTATCGGTACATCATATCATAATTTTCCATTCTCATATCTTTCAGGTCTTCCAGGTCGTCAGGTATTACAAAATAATTTAAGATTAAAATTCTTTTTCATGGCGGTCATTTGCCTAAATTACACCAGTTATAATGAGTGCGCAGGTTTGTCCTACAGTTGCAACAAACTAGCAGTCGGCAAACATGTAATTTCAATTCTACTACAATATAGCTATCCACTATATATTTGATCTTATAGGACATTGTTTATTCATAGCCTAATTCATGGTATATTTCATTACATGTATTACGCCAGAAAGGTAAATTTCTCTCAGGTACCATACAGTTTAGGAGAGGAGGTCTTGCGGTTATAGGGATGATCATCTTCTGGTAGAAGCAGCAGTAAGAATGGGGATCAATTTTCAGCTGTATCTAGCACCGTCGGAGTAGCCTTCTCGAAAGTAGCAATGGATGTATATATATAGATGTGTAGATACTAGTATGTGTTATTATATGATGCATGTTTTTACAAGCTCTAGCATATTTTCATTAATAGAAATGTTGACGACTCTCTCGACCACTCAACCTTTAATTCCTTCATTATATTTTCCATTAAATGGCGTAATATGACCTTAACATTCCAGTACACGATCATCAACTACTATTTGAGCGGTTCAGAGGAACACAGCTGTTCATCATTATTAATTGCATATCATACATATAATATTATGGAAGAAGTAATAAAATAATTAATAAAATTTTAATTGCTTCAGTTTGGTGATCCGGCCGGTATAATTATTTTATTAAATTATATCAAATAATAATCAAAATTAATAAATGCTCTTCATTCCAGAAGGTTATATATCTATATGTCATGATTAAATACGTAATAATATAATATTATGGTTTTATATACAATTGAATGCTTTATTGATATTTATACCTCAATGAATAACAAGATGACCTTCACATTCCAGAGATACAGTCACCCATCAGTGATACAAAGTGGTACGAAGCTGCATATTATTATTACTGCCTTAATATTATTATTTCAGCAGGTTAATTAATTTAGTTTAACATGGTTATCATAGGCTCGTGAACTCCAACTATTACATAATTTAACTAAATATCCTTATATAATTTTTGCTCTACTATATAATCATATATAACATATTATTATTACATTACATCTATATTTATATAAATATAATAAATACTGGGTTGGGAGGGAGCACCAGGGTATCATTCAAGCTGAAACTGGACGATGGTTTGATTGACTGCCTGAGTCTAGGAGGGAACAAACAGTATCATTTCTTATCCTACCGATTCGAGTGTGGTGCTGCGAGTTCTACTCCAACAGTTTCAGGGAGAGTGACGCGCCCTTCTTAACAAGCCATCCTGTAGAAAGCTTAATGAGTATTGCGAATTGTGTTATTCGATTTGTTGGATCATATCGTTGGAAGGAGATTCTTAATTTCCCGTGGATTTCGTGTAAGTGTCTCTGCTTACGGGTCCACCCCTCCGTTTTTGGCCCTTCATACAGCGATAGTGCGAATTCAGATCGGTGGCCCAATTTGATCTTGCTGTTAAGTGGAGCTGCATCCAAGCCAAGGGCTAGAGGGGATGGTGGCTACCATACATACATACATACATATGACTCGTGGAGGCGTGAGGTAGGAACTTGTGAGGACCAGAGGTCGGTCGCACCCTCCTTCGAAGTTGTCAACTCACCATTTGAAGCCCAAGAAGGTAGTAACTCCAAATCGCGATGATAAACAAAATAAGACGGCCAAAGCGCGATCCCGGAGGCTGTACACGACGATGCTGACGAAGTTTGACTGCGTGGTAATGGACGACGAAACCTACGTCAAAGCCGAATACAAGCAGCTTCCGGGACAGGAGTTTTATACGGCAAAAGGAAGGGGAAAGGTAGCAGATATTTTCAAGCACACGAAACTGTCAAAGTTCGTAAAGAAATATCTGGTTTGGCAAGCCATCTGTACCTGTAGCAGCATTTTCATAGCTTCCGGGACTGTCAACCAAGAAATTTACGTGAAAGAGTGTTTGAATAAACGTCTGCTGCCTTTCCTGAAGAAACACGGTTGTTCCGTACTGTTTTGGCCGGATTTGGCATCTTGCCATTACGGTAAAAAGGCCATGGAGTGGTGCGCCGCCAACAACGTGCAGGTGGTTCCCAAGGACAAGAACCCTCCCAACACGCCAGAGCTCCGCCCAATTGAGAAATACTGGGCTATTGTCAAGCGGAACCTAAAGAAGACCAAAAAAACTGCTAAGGACGAGCAGCAGTTCAAGGCAAACTGGCTTTCTGCGGCGAAGAAGGTGGACAAGGTGGCTGTACAAAATCTGATGGCAGGGGTCAAGCGTAAGGCCCGGCAATTCTGATTTGGAAAAGCGGAAGCCTAACTGAATATTTGTCCTGAATTTTATACTAATTGAACTTGAAAAAGAAATTTAATTTGATTTTTTAAATAAACGATTTCACCGATTTACACGCGTTTTCCCTTGACCTTGGGATAATGTAGACTTTCTGTTGATCAATGGGTACAGTAGCTTCAACAGAACGTTACACTTTGTGACAGTTTTGTCAACCTGCTGCCTGAAAATAAGCTTGCTATCTATGGTAACACCAAGATAGACAGCTAATTTGGCCTATTCCACCGTTGTGTTGTGTAGGCTTATTTTACAATCCTCAGGCGGAACAAGTCTGGGAAAATTTGAGTGTGGTAAAAGGATGACCTGGGTCTTCGGCGCGTTGATGCAGATCTTCCATTCGGTGAAGTATTCAGATAGAACATTCAGGCAATAGATATTGCAGGAAATTTCAATACTTCCCACGAAAATACATGTCTCAAATACGGTTACATGTGTAGTGGTAAGCTTAAAGGGTGTCCACGATGAAATTGCCACACTATGAAATTGCTCTAACTTTTTAACCGTTGGGTAGAATTTAATGAAAATTTGGGTGGATTTAGTTCAGAGTGCATTATTTACATCCTGCAAGTTTTAAAGTCCTGCGATCAAAACTCGCGGAAATGGAGTCGAAAGAACAGCTCGTGCGTGATAAAATCTTGCGCATTCATCACGAGAACAAGGATCTCTCACATCGTTCCATCGCTAAAACGTTGGGAATCGCGAATTTCACGGTGTCGCGAGTGATTAAGCGGTTCGAGGAACGGTTGACCACCGATCGGAAGCCCAGAACTGAAGGAAAAAGTATTCCGTACAACACCAAAAATCACAACCGCGTAGTTGGGGCTTTCAACCGAAATCCGAACGCCTCCGTTCGGGATGTGGCTAAGAAGCTGCACCTAAGCGAAAGTTTTGTCCAGAAGGCCAAAACTAAGGCTGGGCTTCGAACGTTCAAGGTACAAAGGCCCCTAATCGCGACGAGAAGCAGAACAAGTCCGCCAAAACCCGTGCCAGGAAGTTGTACCTCAACATGCTGACGAAAGTTGAATGCTGCATCATGGACGACAAAACATATGTGAAGGCCGACTTCAAACAGATCCCCGGCAACCTGTTTTTCACGGCCAAGGATAAGTTCAGCGTTCCGGAGCATGTCCGCACTCAGAAGATGTCCAAATTTGCGAAGAAATTCCTGGTTTGGCAAGCCATCTGCACGTGCGGGAAGCGGAGTGCACCTTTCGTGACCCAGGACACGATGAACGGACAGGTGTACATAAAGAGTGCCTCAAGAAGCGGCTGCTTCCTCTCCTGAAGGCCCACAACGTCCCAACAATCTTCTGGCCGGATTTGGCCTCATGCCACTACTCCAAGGACGTGCTGAAGTGGTATGCGGACAATAAGGTCAATTTCGTGCCGAAAATGTTCAACCCTCCCAACACTGCGGAGCTCCGCCCCATCGAGAAGTACTGGGCGATTATGAAGCAGCACCTTCTTAAACGACCTAAGGTAGTGAAGACAGTCGAGGA
The DNA here is from genome assembly GCA_034211315.2 of Aedes japonicus. Classification (NCBI taxonomy): domain Eukaryota; kingdom Metazoa; phylum Arthropoda; class Insecta; order Diptera; family Culicidae; genus Aedes; species Aedes japonicus. Next base: position 42,472 of record JASCZW010003837.1, read on the forward strand.
ACTGAAGAAAGTATGGGTTTACATGCAAAAAACGGTTGATTCACAGGTTGTGCAGAATCTTATGGCCGGGGTTAAGGCCAAGGTGCGGGCATTTGCGTATGGACTGTAAATAAAATATGAGTAAAATGGTAAAATGAAATTTAATAGTTATTTCTCAATCCCTGAAAATTTGATGGCAATCGGATGAAAACTCGAATTTTGCGAATCAATTTTGTGTGTGGCAATTTCATCATGGACACCCTTTAAGACTAGATTTTGATTTTCATTTTCTCACGCATATGTTCAAATAGATTTACCAATACAAGGGCAATTCAATCATTGATTTCGAAAAATAATTACGAAGCCTTCAACCTTAAGAAACGTTAATTTTTGCGTTATTTTTTCGCGAGTGCATTAATTAGTCTACGAATTAAAATCCAAGATTTTCATTTCTACGAATGAACAAGTGTCATTTTTGAGGCGGCCATTTGGGTGAGGTCAATCTGATTATATGTGCCTGTTTATTTTGCAACGTGAAAGATTGTTTTTATTTGGCTGCCATTTTTTCCAGGAACTTTCCAAATCGAGCGTGCCTCGTGCGGCGACCAGTGAGAAAATGTTTTCCCCCCGAAGAGATGGAATCAATTTTCTTGGTATTCAGGACAATGACGACGACGACGACGACGACGGCCAACAGACGAAGGAAAAATCGACAAACACTTGAGCTATTGCCCACTTGGCATGGTTTCTAGAAATGTGTTGTTATCGACCAAAAATGGTATCGATTGAGCGTACTAATAGGCTTTTCGCCATTGAATTTGAACTGGCTTGAGAAATTAAATTTGACAGATTTCTGTGGAACTTTCACAATTCATTGCTGGCGACAAACCGTGGAAGACACCCACATTTAATTTCTCTCACCATGCGGCGAGAATAAGCTCTGAGAATTTAGTCTTAACACCAAGCGAGACGCTTTCTGATTCCATGTGTAAAAGCATATGCGCGACTGTGGTAGTTGCTGACCGCAGAAGAAGCCCACGAGTTCAAGAGAAGGCAAACTAACGAACAACGGTGGACCTCCATTAACATCACAATGGACTCCCGGGCAAGACAAATGCGAACATTCTGTTTTACACATTTTCACCGAAAGTGCAGCAGCAGCAGCAGCAGTCATGAACTGCATCCGACGTGAAAATTCTACATATGTTCGCCCTTTGCAGGCGTGTGCGAGCATCGGTCTACGATTTATGATTATCGTGAGCCGAAGCGGTGTATTCACTGTCTACGTCAATGAGAGCGAACCTGGCGCGGCCCTCATTGACCGTGGCCATGTCCGACAATGCTTTTATCTCGTGCCCGCTCTGACTTGGGCCGCGGCAAGATCATGTTGTACCGCCACTGCCGCCACCACCGGGACAGAAAACACCGTAGGTACAACCAACATTCATTTGCATTAGGCTCGACCGACCGACTGCTGCCTAGGTCCTACCTCCAATTCCAACATGTTCTCCAACGCCGGAAAACACAGGTAGCCCTTAATGTGCGCTGAATTTATTGGTGGTTTCAATAGTCATGACGCCTCTGCAGCTACCAGCTTGTATCGCCGTGCTTCGTGGAAGCGTAGGTGTTGAACGGCCACGACTTACCACTAGAGACAGCCGGACCAGGAGACCAAGTTTCAACTCGCTGATGACATTCTTGAAAACAAGAAATAAAAGAACAGACAGCCGCCATCCCCAGCTAGTGTACATACAAACTCAATTAAGTAATTTTCCTCGTCACACAGGAACTAGTTCGCTAAATTGCGGGAAAATTGCTTTCCGGGAGACTGCCAGTAGCCGAAAGTCACTCCGGCAATTGCGTGCAAAAGTTTTCCGCTTAATGTCCCTTCTCCCTTTGGTCCCCTCCAGTGAGTGGCATGAGGCAGCGAGAAATCTCAAGACCACCTCTCTCTCCTCTTCCTGTTTCAGATTATACTTTTTAATTAGCCAAGACAATTATTTCATTTTCGTCTGGTTGGTTAACTTTTTGGCTCTATCAACCTCTAAGCGACGATGATGATTGGGATGAGGTCGGAACAATGCAATCAGAGCCGAATGCGAACAAGTTTGTGACAAATTGTGACGCTTTCATTGTTATCAGCAGCACTGGTGACATTTAGTTAGGAGGGAAATGAAAATTGCGGAATACTAGATGGAAACAGGCTGATGGAATGGCGTAATCGGTTGGTTTCAATCTTCTGATAAAAAGGCCAACGATAAGAAGGCTATTGTGGTGCGTCAAGATAACCGGTTTGATTAAAAGTGACGATATGGTATTGATTTATTTAGACTGTAGATCTGTTATGGAACAGCATGGAACATTTGAATTGTTTCAAAATTGACCCCAATAAAACTATTCAATGTTTCTGACATTCAAGATATGGTTTTGTTTATACATCGATAACTGACCCAAAAACAAAAACAAATGTTTCTCTTCACCCCGTATTAACTAGGGAAACCAGGAAATTTGCTCGTGAAGAAATGGATGTGAACTAAAATAGCGTTCGATAAATTGAGCTTTTTTCTAAACGTAAATGAAGATGGTCAAGCTGTTTTCTCCGCTGGTAGAATTCTCTTGAGATTGGTATGTTTTGGCGTAGGACTAAGGCTTGTTCACGACACAATCTGGACAGATTAAATTTGCTATAAATCAAATTTGCTGTTAGTTCAATCCAAGATACATTTTTTATACATTTAATTGTGCATTATTAGTCACCTTGAAACTAATTACAGTAACTTACTTAAGCTGCATGAAGAAACTACGAATGTTTGGATTAACGAGGTTCAACTGTGCGGTGACACATCCCCCGGCATAGCGAGAATGACAAGAACACAGTGAAAAGCATAAACGTCATAGCGGATAATTAGCACAAAGTGCATTCATTATCGTTGGTTTCTATCTAAAAGTATCATAAGTATTTTTTGTGTTTGGAGGATTGTAGGAGAAAATTAAAGATATTCAGGTCTATTTCGGTAGTTGGTAAGTGAATTTGGCAATGGTATAGATTGAGTACTACTTATGAATATTTTGATAACGTGTCAGGTTGAGCGGCTGTAGTTTTGTTGGAGGTGACTTTTGATATCCGGATCATAATTCCTGTTTATACGAATGTGAGCCTTATTATTTGACTATATAGCGGTCTAAATTAATCATAAACTCCCTACAGTGGAATCCAGAGATCATTGTGTGAGACAATTGGAAAGGAGCAAAGTAAGGGGAAAATTGATGTGAGCGATTATGAAACCTAACCTTAAATGCCATGAATTATATAATGCTTTATATTGTTACAGCTTTGAGCGTATCCGCAAAATCGCTCCAGAGAAGGTTTCTTGTTTTGTCCTATAATCCGAACAACGAACTTTTGAGTTTGCTCCAGCCATTAGGGTATGTGCAGACTACTCTACAACCGATTTGGCTGCTTTTGTCCAGGATTTTCGATTTTTTTTCTATAGTTGTAGCTTGTTGTTTACATAGAGAGAGTTCTCTCTTCACGATAGCCCAATACCGCTCTATAGGTCGCAGCTCCGGGCAATTAGGTAGATTCGTCTCTTTCGGTACAACATGGACTCCATTCGCATTATACCATTCCAAAACATCTTTGGCTGCGTAGGAATGGTAACAATCGCTTCTTTAGGCATTCTTCACGGTACATTCCCTTGTCAATCGTTCCGGTAGAAGCTTTGGTTTGCTCGACCACAGCTGCATATTGCCTGCCTAATCAAATATTTTTTTGGGAAACTTGGCCTTTTCTTCGTCCTGAAATGCTCCTTTACGCCGTTCCGTTGCATGGCAGTATCATAAGAAATTCCGAGGAGCCGCATAAAGTCTTCCAGCACATATCACTAGAGCCATTATCACTAGAGCTTCCTTTTCCGGCAGTTTTCGGCATCACGAGATTCGTGAAATTTAAATTCTATTTCTCAGAAAATCCCGGGATCCCTGGAAAATTGTATATTTTCTACAAAATGGTGAACATGGTTAATTGGGTTTTATTTCAGCATTAGTCATATTAAATAGGCATTAACAAATGGATAAAACATTCGATTGGTACATGAATATTATCCAATACACGCGAAAATTTACGACTTCCTCTTAAAAAATGATTTAAAAAACTAAGTACATTCACATTTTCATCAGATATGTACGAACGCTTCTTGTTGTAAAAGTTTGAAGAATCGAAGAAAACTCGCTCGCTGTCAGCAGAGATTTGATGGATTTCAAGTTGTCAAAAAGTGTTTGCAGATGGCAGATTAGTTCGTAAGGCATAGTTTCCTTACTGATAACTTTTCCACGGTATGCTGCTTCAATTAAGTGATATTTTTTGGAATTTTCTTAAATAGCACTCTCTAGTTGCTGCTGAAGAGTATTTTCTGGTAACCAGTTGGCTCCAAGGCTGCCGAGCAAATGAAGCATTTTGGGAAGGTCTGCTCTATGTAAGATCTCCCTTACTTACATTTGAAGTCTGTGATAGGAAAATAATTTGCATTTGGTAGATTTACTCTGCAAAACGAAATCATCAGACATCACCTTATATTTCCGTTGTTTTCAATAGTTTAATGTTGTCAATCAATAGTTGGCAATATTGAAATCGACGCATTGAAATATTTCAATCGATTGGGGCAAATATTTTGAAAATATTTGGAGAAACGACTGATATATCAACGTTCAAAATCTGACCGCTCTTCGTGACGGTCGCAATTCGATTTTTTTAAATTGTGCCAGTATAGATAATAAGACGTAGTCCTACGTCGAAAACCCTCAAATAACACATGAATGTCAAATCCCAGCGAACATTACGAATGCTTCGATGAAACTTTTAACGATTGTCAATGTTCTTTTTGAAAATATATACGGGCGTTAAAGCTCACTCATATTTAAGTACATACAACTCAAATACGCAAAAAAGTGAATTTTACTTTTCGGGAAAACTGATAGCATATGAAAAAATTAAATAAAGAATTATATTCATTGATTGTCAAAATAAAACGGTCCGAGCTAAGTTACACCACTGATAACGAGTTTCAATGAACGAACGGCACACAAATATCAGTGATTTGTATCGGCCGTAAATATTGTTTGCCTTAGCTTGTAATGTTGGGTATATGCAACAGATATAAGGTTCATTAAGTCACTCAAACTCGCAAAAACATAGGTTTCTTTAAGATAGGATTCGAACTCAATACCATTTCTTACCAGTAAGAAAAGTAATCACTCTCTCCATATACCAATGATTAAAATAGAAATATTTCTACTGTTTTGGCATCGGGATCCCGGGATAAGTTAAAATGTTTCCCAGGATCCGAGAATCCCAGGAAATGAGAGAATCCCGGGATTTTTCACCCCGGGACATCCCGGGATGGAAGCTCTAATTATCACGCAGGAAAACTTCGTCAAATATTCGCGATACAATTTGCGAGCCCAGGTTTAAGCCATCACATTCTGTTTATCATTACGGTTTGATACAGTTTTCACCTTGAACGGCATCAGATCTTGCCGGTGCGTGGAAGTATGCGCGAAAGTTGGGGACATTTTTATTTTTCTAGCTCCAATGCGTACCGAAAGATCTGGTCTCTTTTGCAATATTTGCTTCACCTTTGCATCCTTCTGGTGGCTCCTGAGATCAGTTTTCCGAAAGATTTACAAACATTCTGGACAGTGCTTGCAGGAAAACCAAGCTGTTTTGCAAGTTTTCTTACTGAAAGGATTTTTATTGCGACCGCACACAATTGCTCGATGCCATCTTCGATCTAAAAGCTTGTAGTATTACCAAAAGTGATTTTACACAATGAACAGACATACGTTCATCAGTCTGTGAAATATTTCACGCGTTGATGAAGTATTTCCAGAGATATACGTTTTAAGGGGTGTCCAGATTTAGTCGCGATCAAGCCTATGTCTTTGTTTTCTATGCTAGGGTACAATCAAGATAAACCGCCTTAGGGAAGGTCCATTAATTACGTCACGCAGTAGAGGGAGGGAGGGGGCTGGTGTTGAGAAAACGTGACGATCCATACAAAAAAAAATGAAGGTCCATACAAAAAACGTGACAAGGGGGGTATAAAAAGTCAATTTTTTGCGTTACGTAATTAATGGACGTTCCCTTACGGCCATCACGAAAATTGTTCAGGTTTTGAACGTTAATATCTCAGTCGTTTCTCAAGATATTTTCAAAATTTGTGCACCAATCGATCTCATCAACTTCAATAGTTGATTTCTGTCAAACATTGTTGATTTCGGGTTAGACACTATTGAAGAATTCATAAATGGTATGGCTTGTCTTAAAAAGAGCTCGAAAAAATTGACACCCGTCGTGAACGATGAGTAAAAAAATATGCAATTAGTACAATTTTCTCTCTCTTCATTTCGTTTTACGCAATATATTCGTGTTTACTTATCTTACTGTGCTCAGTCATTCTGTTGTCCTTGTGTTCCACACAACTCATTCACACCACAGCAAGGCACACGGCAATTCAAGCCTAAAGAGATTTTGGTTGCTTGACTGAATGTTCTGGTAACCAGTCATTCATTTTCGCGTTCGTGAGTGATTTTTTCTGCCATAGGATTTCAAATATTCCCGAACATGGCTGAAAGCAAAGGAAGCCAAAAGGCGGAGCAATGGCCGAAATTGCTACAGAGTTTGTGGGGCATTGATCGAGAAAAGCCATTTGCAGGATCGATTCGAGAAGTTTTGGTTTTTTCCAGTTCATCGATTGTCCAAATGAATGGCTGTTCTTTCGTCTTCACGGTAGAACGTTGAAATTGAATGAGTTGTTTGCGCTTACGTACATTCACTGCTTTCTGGAACAAATGAATGATCAAAGTAAACACAAAACAAGTTGACTCATCTTGAACAAGAGATTCATGAAGGCAAATTTGTGTTTACTTCATGTTCGCTAGGAACAGTGCGTGATGACTTATGTTTTGATTCAGTTAGGGTGCAATTTGAGAACTGAATATGATATTTTTAAGCTCTGCTAAGGGTCATATATGACCCCAAAAGAAATATGGCTATATAAAATCACAGACGGAATCAAAGCGTTCACTGTCTTCGACAAATTTGTTTTACAACAATTTTTCTACCTGGAAAATATATAAAAAGTATGAGTTTAAGGCATACTTGACGACCTACAGCTTCTTGAATATGTAAAAAATCAAGAAGATAAAAATATGCCTTATTAAAGGGTTTTTCGAACCAAATTTGGTCGACTTAAACTTGACGCATTTCCTTTCATCGTACATTTAAAAAAAAATGCATTTTGAAGATGTGTGCGTGTAGCATCATGCCTCTATTTTGATTTTGAGATTAGCACTTCAAGTCTCAAAATTTCAAAAAGAAGAGAAGCAACGAATATCGAAAATACTCTCACGCCAAGTTGGCCAAATTGTTAAATGTGGCTAAATCAACTGTTACTAACGTAGCTGGATCGGGGGGAATCGCCGGAGGCCAGCCGGAGGCCACAGCGACGACAAAAAGAGTTGCCCGCTGTTTTGAACGGAGCCCCAACCTCTCCCTCCGAGATGTCGCAAAGATGCTGGAAGTGGCGCCTTCAGCCGTGGATAGAGCTAAAAAACGAGCTGGACTGTCGACTTACAAGAAAGTGGTAACTTCAAATCGCGAAGATAAACAAAACACGTCGGCTAAAGCAAGTTGTACACGACGATGCTGGCGAAGTTTGATTACGTGGTACAGGACGATGGAACTTACGTCAAGGCAGACTTTAAACAGCTCCCTGGACAGGAATTTGATACGGCAACCGGACGGGGAAAGGTGGCAGATATTTTCAGGCACATTAAACTGTCAATGTTCGCGAAGAAATATCTGGTGTGGAAGGTCATCTGTACCTGTGGCTTGAAAAGCAACATTTACATTGAGACCGGAACCGTCAACCACGAAATTCATCTGAGCTAGTGTCTACAAAAACGTCTAGTGCATTTAGTGAAGCGACACAATTGTTCCGTTCTATTTTGGCCGGATTTGGCATCTTGCCACTACGGGAAAAAGGCCATGGAGTGGTATGCTGCCAACAACGTTCAAGTGGTGCCCAGGGACAAGTACCCTCCCATCACACCAGAGCTCCGCCCAATCGAACAATATTGGGCCATCGTCAAGCGGAACCTTAAGAAGACTCAAAAAGCTGTTGTGAGCAAGGAACAATTCAAGGCAACCTGGCGTTCTGCGGCGAATTGAGTGGACAAAGAGACTGTTCAGAATGTTATGGCAGGTGTTCAACGAAAGACCCGCCGATTCGCATTCGGTAAAAAGGAAGCCAAATTTTGATCGGAACACCCTTTAATAGTGTAAAGCTTTCTTTTAAAATAAAAACGTGTCCCACATCAAAATACATCATGGAAATAACGCTGTAGAAAATTATCCATTGAGTATTTTCTCTTGAAAATTTGGTTAGAAGTAGAGTTAGAGCTAGTGAAAGTATTTTCTTGTTGTTGTATTTTTATCGCTGTTAGTTCTTCAAAAATTGGTAAAACTGGCGTCACCCGAAGAGCATAGTAGGGAATTAATTTTGCGCAGCACTTGGAAAATCCTCATATTTGGTCTGCTCATGTGTCGAATGAAGTACGCCGTTCATGACTACCGGGACTATAAACGGGGAGATCTGCCTCAAGGAGAGTCTACAGAAGGGGCTGCTTCCTCTGTTGAAGCAACACGAGGGCCCTACGATCTAGCTTCGTGCCACTATTCAAATATTGTCCTGGAGTGATACGAAGCCAACGAAACCAAGGACGTGAACCCTCTCCTCCCCCCCCCCCCCCCCTCCTCAACGTACCGGAACTAAGGCCCATCGACAAATACTGGGCTATTACGAATCAGGCACTACGGAAGCATCTCAAGCATCAAATCTAAGGAAGACATGAAGAAAATTGGGTTTCCCTACAGAAGAAGCTGCAGCTAGATGTTGTACTGAACCCAATGAGTGAAGTTAAGCATAAGCTGCGAGCGAACGGTTAAGGTTTTGAAGTTGAAAGAAATAAATATGCCAAAAGCTTACTTATGGGTTCTATTGTAGTTTCTCTGAAACTCCTTTAGTCAGAAATTTTGAAAAGGATCGATCAACAAAATAATTTTCTACAGCGTTTTTTTCGGTGATGGAGTTTGATGTGGGATACCCTTTATAGTACATATGCATACATATTATTAAATTCTCGTTGATAAACGATAAATATTTTCATACCTTTCCGGGATGTTCTTAGTTATCCAAAATGTACTTGAGAGCAGAACTTCAGATCTATAATTGTAACAGTAGCTTTTAGGACTATATAAGGTCACAATATGTATTCAAACATATTGAATGAACCTTGTGGAATGTTAACAGTCATTATTTTATAATTTTGTGAAGTTTTAGGTCATCCAAACTATCCTTGAGGTCAGAACTTAAGATCTACAGTAGTAACTTTAGCTTTTTAGGGTTAGACGCTACGTATGCAACCATATTATTTTCAAACGTCAAAACAAACATTAAGATATAAACTGGGATGATAAAGGTTATCCAAACTGTCCGTGAGTTCAGAACCTAAGATATACAGTTGTAGCAGTAGGCTTTTGGACTTTGGAAAGAGCCGATATGATTTTAACAATATTCATTGAATATTGTGGCAGGTCAAAAGACATAATGTGATAACCTTGGGATATTCTAGGTCATACAAACAATCCTTGAGTTCAAAACATAAGATCTACACTTGTAACAGTAGCTTTGTAGGCAACATAAGTTACTATGTATTATATCATATTAAATGAATCTTTTGGAAAGCCAACAATCATTATTTTCTTGATTTGAAATCCTCTAGGTAATCCAAACTATCCTGGAGTTCAGAACTTGAAATCTATGATAGAAGCAGTAGCTTTTTAGGCTATCCAACGTAACTTATGTATTCAAGCATATTGAGAGAATATTTTCAAACGTAAAAGTACACTGGATGATAATCTTGAGATAGTCTGGGTCATCAAAACTGTCTTGGCGTTCAGAACTTAAGATTTACCGTTGTAACAGTAACTTTTTAAGTAGAAATGAGAAGAAAAATGGGTATTTTCCATTAAATTCCAACTACCTTTATTGCTTATCTTGACAGATACGCGTATTTCGTCTACAATGTGCAGACTTCTTCAGTGTCGTTTACTAGTGACTAGACTTCTAGTTACTGGTGTTCCACTAAACAGCTTACACTTTCTAGTAATCTTTAGCCAATCCAAAGTTACAATAAATATTCAATTATAAACAATTAATATTCCTAAAAGTCAATAAACATTATAAGGTAATTTGACATCTGTTAGGTCATCCAAATTTTCCTTGAGATCAGAACGTAGGACCTTCATTTGTAACAAAAACTTTCTGTGCTATGCAAAACTAGATTGTGTATTGAAACATATTCACTAAATATCATGGAAGAACAGCAAACATTTGAGATAATTTTTGGATGTTCTAGGTTATCCAAACTACCCTGCACAGAAAAAATTTATTAATTTTAACAAGCGTGTAAAATTTTGCTTCGTTTAATTGCAAGCCAAAGGAAACGTAAACAATGTTTGCATTCAACAATGTTTGCAATCTTGCATACAACAGGCTTGATTCAGGCGTTATCTGCCTTAAATTTACATGAAATATCCTATAATTTTCTGCCAAATCTAGCATTCCCTTTATGTGCATTAGATAACGCAGAAAATTCAATGTTTCTTTTTATCTGTGTGGAGTTTAGAATTTAAAATCTACAGCTGTAACTGTAGCTTTCTGGACTAAACAAAGTAACAATATGTGTGTGACCAAATTAAGTTAGTCTTTTGGAAGATAAACAGATATAATGAGATATCTTAGGGTGTTCTAGGACACCAAAACTGCCATTGCGTTCAGAAGTTAGGATCTTAAGTCGTTAAAATAGCTTTATAACCTATTAAAGGTGACGATTTGTGTTTAAAAACATTAAGTGAATCTTCTGTCACCAGTTATTTTAAGAGTATCTTGGGATGTTCAAGTTCATAAAAACTGGACATGAGTGCAGAATTTAAGCTATACAGAAGTAACCGTAGTCGTTTGGGCTTTACAAAGCTTCGATAAATGTTCAAACATATTCAATGAATATTCTGAAACGTCCACAGACATTACAAGATAACCACCTTGTTAGCTTCATATCATTAACACTGTTTAAGGACAGTAAACTTAAGGTCTAAAATTGAAATATTAGCTTCATGGGCTATACAAAGTTAAGTTGGTTTATTTTACATAGAACATTCCAAGATTACCGTAATCTATAGAATATAGCATTCTGCAATCCAAATGGCTTACATTTAGTTGCGTAGTCCTACGTCGTGATTTTTAACAACTCAATAGGGCTGTACCGTATTGTTTTTTTTTAATGTGTCTGGAATGTGATTCGAACCTGGAACCTGGTCTGGATTGGAATTCTTGGAAATAGCTGTTTACTTAATCCGTGGTTGATCTCACTAGGTCACGGTGACTCGTAAGAAGATACTTGATTAATGAATATGAAGATTTAACTCTCAACAGTTTTATTTTTATTTTGAGATAAGTAAATTCTTCCCATCCATGCCAGCAGCAACACCATCATGTATGATTCCGATAAAAGAGAATCAGTGATTGGCTGGACTTCGCCGAAATCATTTCGTGCATTATGAAAAAATCAGGTGAAAAGATAACATATCAGCAGATGAAGAGCAATATGAATGTTTCCTACAATATACGAGACATTTGTCCTATGTTCAAAATCTATGTTAACGAAACGAGTGAAAGTTAACATTAAAATTCAATACAAGCTGAATAGTTGATCCGGTATCCAATCGCAGGAATAGGCAATCATTTGCACACCACCATGAACCGAAGCATGGTTTTTATTACATTTGTTATTATTTTTACTTTTCACTTTATTTTTACACTTACGAAAAAAACACTGCCCATCAGACCCCAAGGCTGCACTTTTTTCTTAATTGCATGTTTGCAAAACACCTAAGAGAAACTCCTGTTAAGAAACTTGGGAGAGCTCATCCGCTTTCACAGCAAAACACCCGACCAGTGTATTGGTGTCATCACAAAACGACCCCGCGGCGATAGTATTGGTGCCGACTAGCCGCCAATCGTTGGTCGCGCAAAAAAGGCAACAACAACAACAGGAGAACGACAGCAAAGAAGCCATCCAAGAGAAATTGACCTCCCCGAAAGATTCAACCATGATTTTCGTCCCGGATCGGGCACTTTTCCGAAAATATCAACACTTTCCACTGCACCTGTTATAGCATTTCACTTTACCGTTGCTGCCGAACTGGTTAAAAATTATGTTATTCAATTTGAGTGAAAACTAGCGAAACAACAACAAAAAACAAGTCCGCACGCGGCAAAAGCACACTTCGATCTGTATAGTACTCAAAGGAGACATTGTTGAAAATTAAAATATTTCAGTTTTCATCAAACGTTGATACTTTTCATCGAATGATTAATTTTAAAATACAGACAAAACAATTTCCACTCTGTTCTAAAATATTTCAATACTTGTTTTCAACGGTTAACTACACAAAGGTCCATAGGAAATATTAGATTTGTGCCACTTGGAGCATTTCAAATCAAATTTATAAATTGACGATGACAAAAATTATGGACTTTTAGGCAACTAATGAATCAACGAACGATTTTTTTCTTACAAACATGAACATTAGATAAATCGAAAAAATGCGAAACCGAAGTAAAATCTCAATCTTAAACGAATTTCCTCAAAGAATCAAATCACTTTGATGCATATTGCTTCTGCTTCCACTTCGACTAAGCCCAGATTTCCACCGCAAAAAGACGCATTCACGTCCTTGTTTCCAATTCTAATCGCTTCCATTTCCCCCCAAACTCTCAACGAGCAATCGACTTCGGAACCACTCATCGCCTCAATTGCCTCCCACCAGTGAAAACCGATCAATTATAGAACCACTGGCATGGGTGCTGTTCCTGCGTCACTTTTAATCAAAAGCTTTGAATCTGAATTCTTCGGAAATGAAGCTTCCCCGTGTGCGTCGAAGTTCGCAGGAAAATTCCACTCCACGACGATGCAAAGCGGCAAAACATGACTGTGGGAATGGGTAGGTAACTCGGCGGAATGAGCCAACGCCAGGCCGCCATTCACGATCAGCACACCACACACACACCGACTTTGATGTCTGCGGAGGGAAAATTGAACCCAAATTGGAAAATCTCGCAATTCCGTCCCGTGCCATCATCAACGGATGAGGCGCCCGCCATAGCCACAGCGGAAGGATATGGGCGACGGTGGGCGGTGAAAGTGGATTCGCATTGGTGATGTGTTTCTGAAGAGCAATAGGAAGCAGCACGTCAGAGGAAATAAATCCTGAAACGAAAAGTGGAACAGCCAGCTCGACTGTCTAGTCAAGTTTGCCGAAACTTGAAATTGTACAGTTTAAGACAATGTTGGAGCTTATCAATTTCGTTCCGGAGGTTGGAGTGCGGTACTCGTCTTGACGTTGAATGGGTCGTGGTCTTCGTTGCTAGCCACTGGACAGTAAGATTTAAAACCAAAATGGGAACCTGAGTGTAGTTATGTGCAACGAAGCACTGGTCGCTCCATCCTTTTATCAAGAAGAAATTCTTCAAAAAGAAGTACACTCCGAGTACATCACAGAGAAATGTGTTGTGTTTGTGGTTTCGAACGGAGTAGCTTTCCTAATTAAATTATACTGCATGTGTACATGTCCGGGAAGAGATTTCTCAACTGATCAAACATGAAAGGACGGTAGGGTTTTGTGTTTCGATTACTTCTGAAAACAATTCCTTTCAAAACATCACAAGCCACAAAGACACATCTGTGTAACGAAAAGTACTTGGAAAACTATTTCCATGATCTGCATGAAACAATTATCAAATAAATTAATCCCACATTTGTCGACCCGAACATAACTTCTAATCCGCTTTGGTAACCTTCCCCGTGGACGGTTAACAAGGACGAATCCACCTCGGGGGGGAAATCCCACTCTGAAACAATGACGAAGCTCCACAACCAACCAACGGGGGAAAATAAGGCATACGGAGGCTAATCCTTCATCTCGGCAAATGTTCTCTACAAATGATAACAGGACGACGAAACTCAGCCAACGAAGCATGAAATTGCAGCTCCGTTCAGGAGGTTTCATTCCGCACATAAAAGGACACGAACGCCGGGAGATAAGCCCACTCAGAACATGCTAAATATAATTTATTGTCTTCCACATTTTATCGGCCTTTACGGCAGGACAAAACTACTTTGAAACTATTGTCCAATTCCAGTTGGGGTGGTGTCTTTAGTTCCTCTCATTAGCACTTGCCCTAGCTCTGGTTTACTGAGAGACACTTTTGCGAGAACTAGATAATCAGCGGTTCGGATGATTAAGGCCTGCTGTCACTTGGAATGGCCAGCTACACTGTTGATAAGGTTAATTGGCTATAACATTAGGAATAAGCATATCATTTCTGGATCCAGCGGTAAGGTTGGAGTAATTAGGTGAATAATTCACATTATGAACGTTTTTAAAGATGAATTCATGTTGACAAAGCAAGACTAAGCTGTTTTAACATATGACCACGCTTCTCTTTTTATACAGGGTGTCATTTTTTGACTAAATTGAAAGTTTTTGAACGCTTATAACTCTCTTTGACTGAACACTTGCGTATGTGACTTCATTCATTTGATCAGAAAAACTTATAATTTTTTGCATTAAAATTTCAAGTAAGTACTACTAGGATAAGAAGTTCAACTTTTAACGTAGGACCTCGTATTTGTTTTCTATATTGGAGTACAATTTAAAAGAAATATCTATTGCGACCGTTACGAAATGCGGTCAGATTTTGAACGATAATATTTCAGCCATTTCTCGAAACATTTTCTTAAGGTTTGCCCTAATCAATCGGAAATATTTCTACATGTCGATTCCAATAATGAAACCTATTGGTTTTTAACATTAAACTATTTAAAATAGTGCTATTGTATGAAGATGTCTTACAATGCCTATATTTCAGAGTAAATTTACAAAGTACTATAGTACTTTCCAATCACAGACTTCATATTTAGGTAAGGAACGTCTCCTATACATCAGTAAAAGATATCTAAGGGGGACACCTTAGCATTTTCCTTCAGTCATTCGGTGACATCGAAGATGTTGTGTTAGCGCTCGGCTGAGCACCGTCAAGTCGTCCGACTCACTCTACTGCCTAGCAACATGTCTAGCCGTGACAAATTTGCAGTCGGATTGCAAATTCCCACTCAGTCGCATTCATCGTCTGCTCTGGAAGTGCAACTACACCGAGCGCGTTGGTGCCGGTGACCACCCTCTACCTCGCTGGTGATGGATTACCTGGTGGCTGAAGTCTTCGACTTGGCAGGGAATGCCGCCCGCGACAACAAGTAGACCAGAATCATCCGACGCCACCTGCAACATCCACAACAACGAGGAGCTGATGAAACTTCTCTCCGGTGTGACCATTTCACAGGGTGTTGTCCTTTTCAGGCCGTCCTGCTGTACAAAAAGTCCAAGAAGAAAGCCTAAATTCAATCGTGAACCATATTTCCACCGTCAAAAACTAAACCTCGTCCTTTTCAGGAATTGCCCCAACTGAAGAGTTTGTTTAAAATCTGTATCCACAATAATCCGGACACCTTCAAATCATTGTAACTTTTGAAATATTGCACGTAGGAATGAAAAATTTTACTGTGGTATAGCTGAGAGTCTATGATGAAAAAGACTATGATTGATGTTTACGTTTCATGTTTAGTATTCAAGATGGCGACGAAATACAAACAAGTGCGCGAGCGAATTTTGTACGGGCTTACGGCAAATCCTGACCTTTCAATACGGGACATAACAAAAACATTGGATTTGCCTAAATCCACTGTTTACAGTGTGCTCAAATCATTTTCGGAACGTTTGACGGTGGAGAGAAAACCGAGAAGTGACAAAAACATTAGACGCGCTGATCCTGTCATGTACCGAAAGGTGAAAAGGATATTAACGAAAAACCCAAATCTCTCCATTCGAACGGTGGCTCGTAAAATAGGGATGTCGCCTGGGTTTGTCCAAAAATCAAAACAACGTTTGGGACTTAAGTAGTATAAAGTAAAACAGTTCCAAATCGCAACGACAAACAGAACTTGGCAGCAAAATCACGGGCTCGAAGTTTGTACTGCGAATATTTGACTAAGTTTTCATGCGTTGTTATGGACGATGAAACTTATATCCTGGAGGATTTCAAGCAGCTTCCAGGACTGGCTTTTATTCTGATATGACCAGAAATGCTACAGCTGAGCATTTCAGAACGAAGAAGGCATCGAAATTTCTCAAAAAATACCTTGTGTGGCAAGCAATTTGCACGTGTGGCAAAAAGAGTAAATCTTTCGTCACTACAGGCACAATCAACAAGGAGTTCTATCAGAAAGAGTGTCTGCAGAAGCGAGTGCTACCCTTCATCAAAAGTCACAAAGAAAAACCTTTGTTCTGGTCCGATTTGGAATCATGCCACTATGCTAAAACTGTGATGGAGTGGTACCAAGCAAATCAAGTGAACATTGTACCAAAAACCTCAAACCCGCCAAATTGCCCCGAGCTACGACCAATCGAGAGATACTGGGCTTTGATGAAGCGGAAGCGTTCTGGAAAGAAGCAAGGAATCAAAGACATTAAACACTTCCAGCAAATTTGGACAATGACGGCTTCTACTACGACGGAAATATAATACGAAATTTATGTTTAATTCATGTTTTGAGGTGTCCGGATTATTGCGGATACAGACCTTAATTGTAGTTTCTCCTGCGTTTATCAAAATTTCCATTACCACACACCGGCTCAACTTGGCATTGCTAGAAACGTCGTGTTCCGGAGTAAATGACCAAGCACGTTGGAGAACCAACAAACGAAATATTATTAACAGTGGACCGATCATATGTACAGATATTGTTGTTCCTAGTTGTACATAGTGAATTAAGTAGTTAAGGTTAGTTGCTGGCGGTGGCAAGCACTCTGGATGGTGCACTGGCGAGCAGCCCTTAACCAGATAGGCGATGGTTTAGTTGGCTGTTGCTAGATAGCGCCCTGTTATGCAGTCGGTTGACCCAGCCAGTGAAGAATGCTTTGTCAGGCAGTTTTGTTCCATTACTGAGATTTTTCTATGGACATGTGCTTTTTCTGCATTGCAAATTTTGACCTACTATAGACTTCGCCTTGAGGCAAGGCTAGGGTGTTGACAGAGATTTTAAAACCCAGTGCTCCATTCCAGTTTCCGTTAACTTTACTTCCAAAACCACCGAAGATCTCATTTAGACCTGTGTGATTTGCATCCTTCTTCACAAATTGGCAGCAAAAATGGCAGCAAATTTTGATACATTTTGAGATCCACTCAAACAACGGCCTGAGCTTAATATTGGTATATTTGGTACGTATTTCGTATTCAACTTTGGGTTACTCCTTCATCGACGTTCTTCACGAAACTTCTGGTAAGTCCTTTTGAGAGCTTCATGGAAGTTCTTCAAAGAACTTCAAGCAAGTTCTTCAGAGAACTTCAGGGAAGTTCTTCAAAAAACTTCAGGCGAGTTCTGCAGAGAACTTCAGGGAAATTCTTCAGAGAACTTTGGAAAAGTTCTTTAGAGAACTTCAGAGAAGTACAGCAGAGAACTTCATCGACGTTCTGCAGAGAATTTTAGGGAAGTTTTTCAGAGAACTTCAGGAAAGTTCTGCAGAATACTTTAAGGAAGTTCTTCAGAGAACACCAGGGAAATTCTTCTTTATTGAAGTTCTTCAGAGAACTTCATGAAAATTTTTCAGAAAGCTTTATGGAAGTTCTTCAGAGAACTTCAGGGATGTTTTGCAAAGAAATTCAGGGAATTCTTTCAGAGAACTTCAAAGAAGTTTATCAGAGAACTTCAAGGAAGTTATTCAGAGAACTTCAGGGGAGTTCTTTAGAGAACTTCAGACAATTTCTGCAGAGAACTTCAGGAAAGCTCTCTATAAGACTTCGTGGAACTCTTTCAGAGAACCTCAGGGGTGTTTTACAAAGAACTTCTGGTAAATTCTTCAGGCAACTTCATTGAAGTTCTGACGAGAATTTCAGGGAACTTCTTCAGAGCACCGCTTGGAAATTCTTCAGAGAACATCGGAGAAAATCTGCAGAAAATGTCATCGAAGCTCTGCAGATGACTTCAGGTAAGTTCTGCAGAGAACTTCAGCAAATTTCTGCAAAGCACTTCAGAAAAGTTCTACAGATAGCTTCAGGTGAAGTTCGCAAAGAATTTCAGAGTAATTCTTCAGAAAACTTTAGGGAAGTTTCACGAAGTATTTCAGGAAAGCTCTATAAATAACTTTATGGATGTTTTCCAGAGAACTTCAAGGACGTTCATCAGAAAACTTCATGAAAATTCTTCTAAGAACACCAGGATATTTCTGCATAGAACTTCAAGAAAGTTCTGCAGAGAACTTCAGGTAAGTTTCGCAGAAAACTTCAGGGGAATTCTTCAGAGAACTTCAGGGAATTGCTTCAGAGAACTTCATGGAAGTTCTTTAAAGAACTTTATGGAAGCTCTGTAGAGACTTTTATGGAAATTCTGCTGAGAATTTTAGGGAAATTCAGAGAACATAAGGGGATTTTTTCAGTGAACTTCAGAGATGTTCGGCAGAGAACTTCATGGCAGTTTATGGAATTCGTGCAAAGAATTTCAGGAAAGTTCTGCAGAGAACTTCATGGAAATTCTATTGAGATTTAGATTAGATTAACTTTATGGAAGTTCTGTAAAGAACTTTATGGATGTTTTGTAGAGAATTTCTAGAAAAGACTGCAGAGAACGTCAGGGAAGTTCTTCAGAGAATTTCATGAAATTTTTGCAGAGTACTTTTGGGAAGTTTCGCAAAAAAACATCAGCGAGTTCTGGAGGGATCTTCACGGCAATTCTATAAAGAACTTTATAGAAGATCTGCACAGAACTTTATGCAAGTTTTGCAGAGAATTTAATAGAAATTCTGCAGTAAACTTCAGGGAAGGTCTGCAGAAAACTTCATGGAAGTGCTGCAGAGAACTTCAGAGAAATTCTTCATACAATTCCATGGAAGTTCTGCAGAGAACGTCAGGGATTTTCTGCAAAGAATAAGGGAAGTTCTGCAGAGAACTTCAGGGAATTTCTGCAGAGAACTTAAGCAAAATTCTGCGGAGAACTTCAGGAAATTTATTCAGAGAGCTTCATGGAAGTTTGATTAAGAGCATTATGGAAGTTCTGCAGAGAACTTCATGGAAAATTCTGCAAAGAACTTCAGGGAAGCTCCAGAGAGAACATTAGGGAAGTTCTGCAGAGAACTTAAGAGAATTCTGGGAAGTTCTGCAAAGAACTTCAGGCAAGTTTCGCAGAGAACATAAGGGAAATTCTGCAGAGAACTTCAGGGAATTTCTTTGCAGAACATTAGGGAAAAAATTTGGAGAATTTCAGGGAATTTCTTCAGAGAACCTCAGGGAAGTACTCTATGGAATTTCAGGGAATTTCTGCAGAGAACTTCAGGAAAGTTCTGCTGAGAACTTCAGGAAAATTATTTAAAGAATTTCAGGGAATTGCTTCAGAGAATTTCAGCGAAGTTCTTCAGAGAACTTCATGGAACTGTATGGAAGTTTTGCAGAGCGCTTTTTGGAAGTTCTGCAGATGACGTCACAGAAGTTCTGCAGAAAACTTCAGGAAAGTTATTCAGAGAATTTCAGGGAAGTTCTGCAGAGATGTTCAGAGAAGTTCTGCAGAGAACTTCAGGGAAATTCTGCAGAGCATTTCATGGAAGTTTTGCAGAGAACTTCATAGAAGTTCTACAAAGAACTTCATGGAAGTTCTACAGAGAACTTCAAGGAAGTTTCGCAGAGAACTTCAGGGTAGTTCTACAGAGAATTTCATGCAAATTCTGAAAAGAAGTTCAGGAAATGTTTCAAAGAACTTTCTGGAAGTTATGCAGAGAACCTCATGGAAGTCTTGCAGAGAACTTCTGGGAAATTCTGCGGAAAACTTTGGGGATTTTCTTCAGAGAACTTCAGGGAAATTCTACGGAAATCTTCAGTGAAGTTCTTCAGAGAACTTCATGTTAGGATTTTATTTCATATTAATAAAGGAGGAACGTTTAAACCATTCTAATGATACCATATAGTGATAAACTAGCCCAAGTGGCAAAAAATCACTTAATTAAGGATTAAAAAAAAATGTTATCATGTTTGTTTGTCATGTTTCACTGCATCACCTATTTACCTTTCGTAGAAGCACCAACATAATGTAATTTTCCAAATATTGCTCACCCTTATAAGAAGTACTGCTAAATTAACATTTATTACCTCGAAGACCCGTGAGAAAAGCGATCATTTTAAAATCCCTATTCACTTCCCTACAATAATTTAAATAACCTAAGTAATCGATTAAGAGTCCTTCATAATGGCCCAGTATTTTTCTATTGAACGCAGTTCCGGGGGTTTGGGGAGTTTAGATCTTTTAGAATGAAATCGACATTATCTGCCTTATATCACTCTAGCACATCCTTCGTGTTGTGGCGTCATGGTTTTTTGGCCAGAAGATCCTCGGTCCATCTTGAGCCTTCAGGAGAGGGAGAAGCCGCTTTTGGAGACACTCTTCCAAATACACCTGTCCATTCATTGGCGAACTTCGACATCTTCTGTGTCCGGAGGATCTCGAGAACATCACGCTTAAAGGGTGTCCACACAACCGCGTAGTTGGGGCCTTCAACCGAAATCCGAACGCCTCCGTTCGGGATGTGGTTAAGAAGCTGCACCTAAGCCGAAGTTTTGTCCAGAAGGCCAAAACTAAGGCTAGGCTTCGAACGTTCAAGGTACAAAAGGCCCCTAATCGCGACGAGAAGCAGAAAAAGTCCGCCAAAACCCGTGCCAGGAAGTTGTACCTCAACATGCTGACGAAAGTTGCATGCTGCATCATGGACGACGAAACATATGTGAAGGCCGACTTCAAACAGATCCCCGGCAACCTGTTTTTCACGGCCAAGGATAAGTTCAGCGTTCCGGAGCATGTCCGCACTCAGAAGATGTCCAAATTTGCGAAGAAATTCCTGGTTTGGCTTGGACCTAAGGTAGTGAAGACAGTCGAGGAACTGAAGAAAGTATGGGTTTACATGCAAAAAACGGTTGATTCACAGGTTGTGCAGAATCTTATGGCCGGGGTTAAGGCCAAGGTGCGGGCATTTGCGTATGGACTGTAAATAAAATACGAATAAAATGGTAAAATGAAGTTTAATAGTTATTTCTCAATTCCTGAAAATTTGATGGCAATCGGATGAAAACTCGAATTTTGCGAATCAATTTTGTGTGTGGCAACTTCATCGTGGACACCCTTTATCATTGGCAGTCACATACAGGTTTCTTGGAATCTGGTTGAAGTCCTCCTTCGCATATGTCTCGTCATCCATTACGCAGCATTGTGGTTCCGTTAAGTTCTGGTCGTACAACTTCCGAGCACCGCATTTTTAACGGTACACCTTTTAAGCTCAAGTCCTGGAAAAGATCGTCAATTTCCTTTTGATTTGAATAACGTTGCTCCCTCGGTACAGTCATCCGAAACAGTAACACTTGGCACACTTTCAGTTTGTAATGTGTAACTGCTGGGATTTTTTTTCCGGATGCTTTCGAATAGTCTTTTCTGCGTCAGGCAAGCTTGAAGAGCAACGTTTACATTGGGACCGAAACCGTCAACCAGGAAATTTATCTGTGCGAGTACCTACAAAAATGCCTGCTGCCTTTCTGAAGCAACACAATTGTTTCGTTCCGGATTGATATCTTCCCATTACGAAAAAAACGGCCATGGAGTGGTATGCTGCCAACAACGTTCAACTGGAGCCCAAGGGCAAGAATTCTCCCAACACGCCAGTGCTCCGCTCAATCGAACAATATTGGGCCATCGTCAAGCGAAACCTTAAGAAGACTTAAAAAGCTGCTGTGAGCGAGAAACAACTCAAAGCAAACTCACGTTCTGCGGCGAATAAAGTGGACAAGGAGACTGTACACAATCTTTTGGCAGGTGTTAAATCAAAACCCGGCAATGTATTTCACAATAAAACTAATAAGAAGCATACATTATTCAACGAAATTAACCACTATTTTAAACACAGGCAATTTATTTTCACTATCAATACTGTTTAGGGACGATCCACAACTATTATAAGTCGAAAATTAGATAAAATTTGTAAAAATTGTAGGTATTTCCCGATTTTTTACAACAATCATGGTTATGTTTGTCTGAATAATCTGGCACTGGTGATTTACTTTACCTTGTCCTTAAGGTGCTTTGAGGTAGGTCAAGGCAGGAACGGATCCGCCATTATTTTTACATACTGTACTTGGCTGTAATTTCATTTGTGAACTGCGTGTGAGAGAAATATTCTATTGTAGGTAACGCAAACAGCAACATTTTCGAGTTTATTTGAAGATGAATATTGCTCAAGGGAATGACTCATCATTTGAAAGCTAATCAAATCAAAACTAATAATCAGTTGTAGAAGGAGATGTTCGCTCATCACCATGAGGCACCAACAGTGGACAGTAATATGGCTGTTGAGGTGGCGGATTCGTCCGCGCCTTGACCTACCCCGCAGTGGGATGTTAGGCAATAGTAACGTCCTTGGTTCGAGTACTACTTCACCCATGCCCTTTCGCGCAATTTTCAATACTTCCATTTTATTTCCAACCTACCGTACACTGACGGAACTTTCAACACTTTCTCTTCATATCTTTCATTCTACCAAACATTACTGTTCACTCTGGGTGCCTCATGGTGATGAGCGAACTTACCTTCTACATCATGATAGTTGTTCCACGCACGGAGAATACAAAACATAATAATTAGAGTTAACTAATAATCAGGTTATCATATGAATATATTCTGTCAAAAGCTTTGATTTTTGGTTCCGAGAATGTACAACATTGCCGAAGCCAGCAATGAAATCAATAATAATAGATTAGACAAAATAAAATCTTAGGCGAATAAAAACACATAAACAATCTTCATGAACTCCAGATCACGTACAACCAAAATATCTACAACTAACAACAGCAAGCAATGTGTTTACAAAACGGAACTATCAGTATAGACCCAGGATTGCAAACTCGAATCATGGAACTGTGAGTCACTCAATTTTTTGAGAAGTAATCCTGTTTTATTTTGCATAGCCTACTTTACTCCTTGACTTCATTGCTTAAGCAAATGTCCTCAAAGCCGATGTAGAAAATAAAAAACTTGTGAACTTATTAATTAAGACTTCCTCTCAGTAAAGGGATCAAAGTTAATACAGCAAGTTAAGCTTTCCACAGACTTCCGATTCCATTCTGTCAAATCAGATCCGTTCTCGTCCAGTACCAACATTTCAACTTACACGCAATGCACACCCCTCGAAAATCCCCCTCAGCACGGGTGTTTTCATCAGCTTCGCGTGCCAGCAAAGCAAAGAAATGGAAACAATTTTTCTTCACCAGTCACCGAGTACCGAACGGATTACATCGGTTCTTATCACGAAACGCGCTTCGCAAGCTAAGAGGATTGTGGTGGAAGTGAAGAAAGGGGATCTCGCGCTTTCGGCTTTCGAGAATCCAATTTGCTCGTTTAGAACAAAATTATATTGTTTTGATTCGATTTTAAGCCGTTTGCGAGGCAAAACCTGATTCGAGAAGCACGAGCCATCCGATTGGGCCGTTGTTATGGTGTGAAAGTATCACTTCATTATCTGTTTGTTCCAGTTCAACAAAGACACCACGTCGGGTGCCTTTTTGGCCTTCACACAACCGGGTCGCGTGAAATCCTACCCTGACTCGACATGTGGCGAGACACTTTTTCGCGCCTTCGCACATTTTCAGAAATACGAAAGGAAGACGCGCACGTCGAGTGTCACACACAAAGGCGCAAGAAGGCAATTGCAATTATTTAAAGTGGGTACCTCCGCGTGCCTCCCTTCGCCGCGACGTGAATCCACTGGGACGCCACACCAACAACCCCACGCACCAGCCGCCACACTGAGGCGAAACGAAACGAAACGAAACATATCTCAATCTCGAATGTGCCATCGCCGAAGTCGTCCTCTCAGCCGATATGCTGTGCACCGTGGGTAAACAAGATAAGAATAAGCCCAGCGACAGTCGCAGTTGGCCAGGCGGGCGGGCGGGCGGCTGGCGGAGACTTGGAGTGCGAAAAAAAATCCCACGCCGAAAAAAAGGCATTTTTAATGACGCCCTGGTCCCGGCCATAGAGTGTCCGCGGCAACGACTTGCGCTTTTTATACGGGCACAAAAAATCAATAAACAAGCGATTTATTGAACCAACGCATGGTTTCTTTTTTTTTGGTCTCTGGCAGGACGGGGCGGGTTGGGGGGAAGCGGGCACTGGCTGCGCTCTAGATTTATTGACATGCCGGTCAAGATGAGACAAACGAAATGAGTTTGGGGATGGTGCACAACAGAGTAGATTCTGATTGAAGGTGGGCATTTTGCACACTTTTGAGAATTGCTTCGAAGGCGAATTAATTTGGCTAATGAATTAAAATTAATCACAATCAGTGCGTTTTTTTTGTCAACGAGTTATGGGCATTGTATAGTCGATAAGAAGATTATTCCAATAATTATCATTATTGGATCTACAAAATCTGTTGTAAAATTTGTTCCTCTTGCGTTGAAGATGCAAAAGATTCAAATTGTACCAGCTGTTCGAGTTCTTCAATGAAACAAATCTTTGTTCAAC
Organism: Aedes japonicus; assembly: GCA_034211315.2. NCBI lineage: Eukaryota > Metazoa > Arthropoda > Insecta > Diptera > Culicidae > Aedes > Aedes japonicus. Next base: position 67,237 of record JASCZW010003837.1, read on the forward strand.
TAGTTGATTTGTACACGTTTTCAAAGAAATTTTTGTAAGAACAGCTGATGACTCATCAAAACTACCGGTCGCGATTTTAAAATCCACGCTTTTCTCGACAAGGTTAGAAACAACCATATTTGAATATATCCTCCAGCTCTTTAATTTCACAAAAGCTTCGCTATTATTTAAGTTATTCTTAATAACGTTAGTCCCTACTGTCTCATGATCGATTATTTTCAAATCAGTATCGACAACTGAACAAACAGAATCTTGAATAGAATAAACATGATCAATTAAATTTCTACTGTGGCTGGAAATTCCCGTACATTCATCTACAGTTTGTCTTAAATTGAACAAGTTAGTTTGATGCTTCAAATGATTTGAACTATTATGATTAATTATGTCACGCAGTAAGACTTCAGAGGGCTCTTGCAAAGGATCATATGATTGAACTTGGAAATCTGAAAAATAAGGATGGAGTTTTTTACAAAAACTCCTAGTGAAACAGTAAATTTTGGTGATGGAAACACATTTTCCTGGATCAGTTTTTTTATGTAGATCCAATCAGAGATGGATCACTTGAAGGTGAAAGATGTTCTACAAGGACATCTCAAATTTCAGTTAGAGCAAAAATCGCTGCAAATGACTTTTCTAATAATATCATTGATCTCGCCATTAATTGAGATTTTTAAGGCAAGTTTAAGACTCAACCATTTTTCAACTTTATGGACACAAGTAAAAGTTATCTTCATACCTAAAGTAGGAAAGCGAGACAAGGTGCATCCTAAATCATACAGACCAATTAGTCTTTCAGTCCTATTGAAGACTATGGAAAAGTGTTGAATGATTATATCAATTCAAATTAAATGAAGGCATCCACTATCTGAGTTCCAGTTTGCTTACCAGTCTGGTAAGTCAACAGTTACGGCACTGCATAGTGTGGTTTCAGAGGTAGAAAAAGCTCTATCGGTAAAAGAAATAGCACTTTGTTCTTTCTTAGATATTGAAGGAGCTTTCGATAACGCTTCCTATTCATCTATGGGTCGTGCCAGTGCTGTTAAAAATCGCTTCGTTGAGGTTCAAATTGGATGGAATTGAAGACAACATGACATCGTATTACTACTATACTAATGAACCTGATTCTTGATGTGACAACTTTCTGGTGACTATTGCAACGATCTATTTTCAAATCACCCTTTGTTTTGGTTTATTCGCTCGGTCGAGTTCATTTGGAAATTCACTTCTGTCAAAGTCAATATTCGTTTTCATTCGGGTGGAAACGATTTTGATTTTGAAGATCAGTTTGCAGTATTGATATTCACTTCCATCAGCTGTGACTTAGAGTGCATCTCCAAGGATCATTTCAAAGGAAAAGGAAGAATCGTCACAGTAAAGGAAGACACCGAATCAGTGACAAGGTCAAAGATTTTAAAACGGAGGTTAGTCAATGTTGTGATTTCATTACATGTAACTTTTTAAATCAAACGTTAAGGGTTCCCGGTTTGCAGGGTCAATTCAACATCGTTAGGGCAACCAATAGCCGGTGCAGCGAACGGATTGCAACATATGAAGGGAGGAATGAAATGGAATGAAGGACAAGAAACTTCTTGAATATGCTATATTATGCGCCAGTTGATCGACTGAACCCAGTGTTTCTGACAGATGTCATATAAATTCAATATTATGTTGCAATATTTTGGTTATTGAGTAAATGCCAGAAAATGTTTATTTGGTATAAAGAATAAGATTAAAAATTTATGGATAAAGAAAAATTTCTTTTATAATGTTATTTTCTCTTAGCCTTCGCTTAAACGAAATTCGATCCGCGATCCGAAATCTGCCTAATCCTTCCATTCATATGTAGTAAGTGACTGTTCGAACACATCCTTGTTGAGTTTTATCAGCAGGATATTCTCCAATGCTTCATGCCCGAGACCGGCTCTATGTGGAGACAACACAAGTGCAAGAGCAGAGAATTCTCGCTCAACTGACACTTGGTTAGAAGGGGTAGCCAAAACGACCATTGCCACTTCGAAGAGTTCGGGGAGGGTTTTTTCCAGTTTGAGCCAGTACTCCCGCACATCCTAGTTGATGGTTTGTCGAGGTTCAGCCTCTTGAGCTTTCAACTGCTGAACGAATGATGAACAATCAGTTCTAGCAGGCATCACTAGTGAACCCCATAAAGGTCCGTTATGAAATCGTCGAACTGACTGCTTTCACTTCCTCCAGTTTTGTTTGAAATTTCTTCTTCAGATGCTGGCCGAAGGTTTGAGATGCGATCCCAAGTACTAACTATGTGATTCTATAATATGATAATCAATGGAAATCCGAATGATTGCTTCTCCTCGTAACTGAAAAGTTTAGATTAAAGGTAATTTAAACGAGGGTCCAAATATAGTGACATCCGGAAGGCACGAGATGTCTTCAAATTCTCCAAGCGACGGGTTAGTGATTCTGCGAGGCGTAGTGAAAACGGATTTGATGGCATTCTACTGATTTCACTTACTGTCTTCAGCCACGATAAATAAAAGTCGGGCAAGGTCACGTGATGTTCCTGCATTATCTTTGTACACAAGTACAGTGGTTTGAACGCCTCATAGTAGTTCATCATGAAACTCCAGTTACTGGCCAGTATTGCTGAAATATAAAGACATGCTTATTCTTTTTTTCAAAAGTTATGATAAGTCCTTACCCAATTCTGGAAACTTTTCACCGAGGTTTTCAAAGAACTCTCTTTGATGTAAGAAGCACTCAATCATTTTATAAATGCCTCTCCATCTGATCTGGCTCCAAACCGGTGGAAGAATTGCATCGTGGTATACGAAATGTGTTTTGTATTTAATATCTTTACATTTTTTGGCAATACTTGTAATCGTCTGTACTGTTTCGTTCTTTTCGTCAACTACATCTAGAATTGCAAGCTGCAGTGTATGTACTGAGCATCTGATTAAATTTAGCTGCTCTTGGAACTCGTGAGACAGGGCATCGGTCAACCCATGCCCATGATATTCTTCTTCTCCATCATCTACATCAGCATCTGCATCGTTCAGATTCTGAATTTCACGTTGCTGCGATAAGATGTTATCTAGATCGAGTTTAAGTTTTCGAACGGCAGCCAACATATTGGCTCCATTGTCAACTGTAACCGAAAAACATTGTTCGATGTAAGATGCAAGGACTTCAAAAATCTTTGTCTTCAGAAAAGCTGCTGTCTGTCGTTCCTTTAGTTCAATTATTCCTGGAAAATAATTGATGGAAAAGAAGGAGAGATAAATACAATAGGCATAAATGAGAAGGAAGGCTTATCTTACCAATCGTCCTTATCACAACTTTTCCATTTAAAGCGTACTGCACGTTTATTCCTAGTACGTTTCTGTTCAGCCGTGATGCGGAATCAATTTTCCGCGATATTAGCTTGAATCGCATTTCCTTCGCCAATGCCTTGCGCACTTCATCTGCAATTCCCTGGAGATGGTATTTTAGTTTATTTCTGTTTATGGTGACGTCAACTGCCGCTGCTAATGGATCAATCAATTGCTTAAGACCCTCCCTATCGACGCATGCCAGGGGAAGATGGTGGTATGTGACTAGCTTCATGATCAATTCAATGAAGAGCGGACGATCCATAGCCACCATACGCTTCGCTACGGTTCTGACCTTTTTTCCGGAATATCATCATCCTTCATCAGGCCATTTTTGTTGGCAACTATGGGGTGAAGTTTCCGAAAATGACGGATGAAGTTGCCAACATCCGCAACTGTCTGCAAATATTTGCAGTTGCTAGAGGCATCGATTGCACATCGACCGGATGAGCCTTCACGTTGTATATAACGCATCGCGATGTCCTGGAACTTCTCCTTTTCTGCAATTAACAATTAAACTTGTTACACTTACTCGGAATAATAGATTTGAACTTACTGGCACCAGATGAACAACGTTTCAATCCATCTCTTGCAGGATGGGAAGCTCCGGGCTGCTGATCATCCATTATAGAAAGTTTTGAATAAAATCGCCAAGTGAAATGATACTCAAATGGACAAAAAATCAATCAGAAACAAATGACTATGATATTTTTTGCCTCGATAATCGGGTACGAATGAGCAGCACAAAGTATAACCTCGCAGAAAAATAATGAACAGGGTTGTTCACATCGCTCATGCACTGGCAATATTAAATGTCAAACACAAATAAATTCTCTTATACTGAAAGAAGTTGCTCATCAACATAGGTGAGGATAGATTAACATTTTCAGACACTGACTCGTGCCATGAAGGAAAGGAACTTTGACATGAACATAATTAACTGGGTTCATACCATGCTCGCAAAAAGAGAAATCATTTCAGAGCTGGGAAGTTCGTCTATTACAATACGGGCAACGAAAGGTTGTCCCCAAGGTAGGACTCCTCACCACTTATGTGGTCCTTAGTTGTAGACGAGCTTCTAAGAAGCTTAGAGGAAAAGGTTTCGAGGTTGTAGGTTTTGCAGACGATGTAGTCCATTATGGTGAGGGGAAAATTTGACAACATCATTTCAGAAAGAATGCAATGGGCCCTAAAACTTACCCAGTCTTGGTGTATCAAGGAGGGCCTTAGCATTAATCCAGCAAAAGTAGTAATTGTACCTTTCACAAGGAAAAGGAAGTTTAGTTTCAGCTAGGAGGATTAAAGATTCATCTTAGTGAACAGGTTAAATACTCAGGTGTGATACTGGATGCCAAACTGAACTGGAGTGTGTGATCGGTAAGGCAACTATTGCTTTCTGGATATGCTCTAAAACATTTGGCAGAAAATGGGGTTTAAGACCAAAAATGATAATGTGGATTTATAAATCCATAGTTCGTCCAAAAGTAACGTATGCTTCCCTTGTGTGGTGGCCAAACACATGAGGCTATTGCACAAAAAAGCTACAAAACTTCAACGGCTAGTGTCCATGGCTATATAGGGAGCGATGCGCAGCACTCCATCAAATGCGTTGAATGCAATGCTAAATCTGCTGCCTTTGCACGAATACGTGCAACTAGAAGCGGAAAAGAGTATGCTTAGACTTAAACGGTTGAAAACTTTCCATGTCTGGTGACTTAGTCAGTCACCTGAACATTTCACAAAGTTTTCAAAATGGAGCCAGTCACAACATATGTGAAACGTCACGTATAGATTGGGAAGTCGGAGGTCCCACTGTTCGTCATGGCTCCACAAAATTCTTCACAGATGGCTCAAAAATTGGAACAAAAACGGGAGCAGGAATCTTCGGCCCTGGGGTAGAAATCTCAGTGGCGATGGGAAACTATCCAACGGTTTTACAAGCGGAGATCTTTGCTATAATAAAATAAGTCAAGCGTCACTCAAAGCGTTAAGTAATTATAAATGTACATCCAAACTTGTCTGGGAATGCATTTTTCACTGCGAAAGGTAGTGCCAAGAGAACTCGGTAATTTATTTCAGGTTCCGGGACACTGTGGCATTGAAAGGTAATGAAAGGGCAGACGAACTTGCTAAACAAGGTTCCAAATGCACAGTTTATTGGCCCAGAACCATTCTGCGGTATATCATACTGTGCCATAAAAATGGAATTAAAATCTTGGGAAGAGCAAAGGGTGATGACCAATTGGTTGGTCACCAGCAAAGTGTTCTCAAGCGAAAAGGTTTATAATTCCAAATGTTGCAATTAGTAAAAGCTTCTGGAGCTCAACAAGAGAGTTCTTTCTATACTGGCCTAGTAACCGGACATTGCCCGAGTAGATATCATTTGAAAAACATTGGCCAGGTTCAGAATGATATCTGTCGTTTCTGTTACATGGAACGTGAAACCTTGGAATATCTGCTTTGCAGTTGTGAGGCTGTGTACAAGAGCAGACTTAAGGGGACCCCCCCATGGATTTGGGCAAAAATAAGTCAAAGTTTGAATTGTGTTTGTGGGAGAATGAAAAGGCGTACGAACTTCCGGTTTTGACGATTAAATTATTATTCAAAATTTTAAAGAAATAAAAAAATTGTGAAAATTCTAAATGGCGGCTACAAAATGGCGATTTTTTGAAACCATGATTTTCAATCTAACTTCAAGCCCCAGGCTTGAACTATTAATCCGATTCCCTCTATCAAATAATTGTTTGGAAGGTTATAATTTTTTGTACGGCTTGAACTAAAAATTGGCACTACTTATAAATTATTAATAATTTTTGAACACGGTTAAAATGAAAAAAAAAGTTCAGTTCAAATAATCACTTTGCAATGAGTTTAAATTTGAATTTTCTGAAATTTAGTTCAAGCCGTAGAAAATTTCATTATCTTTCACAAATGATTACTAGATTTGGTTTCTGTCCACTACAAGAGGCTGCAGGCTTGAAGTTGTTGCCCCATGTTTTGCGCGCAGAGACTTACAGAAATCGCCATTTTGTAGCCGCCATTTTGAATTTTTACAATTTTTTTATTTCTTTGAAATTTTGAATAATAATCAAATTGATTCGTCAAAACCGCAAGTTCGTACGCCTTTACAATCTCCCACACAAGAAATACAAACTTTGCCTTGTACAGTGGCTATATGCAACCTTAATAAATTTGGACTGCAAATCCTAGAAAGGTGTGGGCTTTATAAACTCAATTTCGCCTGACTGGGAGACGCGTCTTAGGCTGGTGATGTAGCTTTAAGATGCGAATTAGAATAGTTAATAGGGTATACCACAAAAGTTCAACCTCAGTGGACGCTGTGGTTCTACGCCCCAACAAAAAAAGGGAGGGAAGGGCGGGGTAGGGGGGCTGGGGTTGAGAAACGTGAAAATCCTTTCAACAAGTACAAAGGTCCACACAAAAAACATGAGACAAGGGGACTTTTGCGTGACAAAATTAATAGACGTTCCTCAACGCCAATTACAAGGCTGGCAGCGGTTGTAATAATAGTGACTTTAGTGACAGAAAATGTCGAAAATAGTGACCAAATAGTGACAGAGATGCAATAAAAGTGACCAAATAGTGACTTTTAGATAGTTAAAAGCTTATTAGAAGTTAATTATTTTTGGTTTCCTACACACTAAGAAATTATTAATCTTACACGAGACGTAATTTATCTCTTTAAAAAGTCGGCGGAAGTGAACATAGATTTCGTGTAAAATTATGGCATTTGAAACTGATTCATAAGGAATACGACAAAAAGTGCGATTAATAGAATTTATTTTCTCATCTCTTTCAACTCATTCTTATGTGCAAAAGGACGATTGCATATGTCGGTGTCAGGGGACCGAAATTTACATTACATTTTGGTAGTGTGTAGCATAGAAACTTATCTGATTTTATGCATTGTACAATTTCTCTTATTATCGAGTGACATCTCTCAATTTGGCCGTTTGTTTCAAATCTATGAATAGGAGTTTTAAATATTTGTATGTCCAATCTTCGTATTCTTTGTTCAATTATGTTTGATATAGATGTTTTTACTTAGAAATTATGAATTTTACACGAGACGTAATTAATGTTTGTAAAGTCGGAGAACGTAAACCAAGATGTCGTGTAAAATTATGTCTCCTGAAACCTAAACATACGCAATTCGACGAAAGATGTGTTTGGTTGAATTTATTTTCTCATCTCTTTCAACTCATTCTTATGTGCTAAAGGACGCTTGCATGTGTCGGTCTCAGCAGACAGAAATTTACATGGCATTTTAGTAGTGTGTATCATTATCCATTACTACTTGTGCTGGTACATCCTAATCAAACAATCTACATCTTGGATTGATTTTGACTTAGTTGGTCTTATTTTAAGAAATTTTGAAAATGTATCAACTGATGTTAAAAAACTTATTTTGATCGAAATTTAGAATGAAGGTTTTTATTTGGATACATTTTTGAGAGCTTCCTCGCATACTTTTCAATTTACAAACTTCAAAAGTCTTAACCTTTCTTCTAAGTTCTCTGTTAAAGCATTCTATGTATGTAAAAATTCTTCAACGCTTGCAAGGAGTTTTCTTTCGCATTCCAATGTGCAAATAAATGATTTTTTGTATCTCTTCTAATTGGTGTTCTTCATTTTCAAATCAATAAACTGAGTTTGTGAATAACGTGCTTTGTTGTGAATAATGTTCCTTGTTCAATTTATTTTGTTTCAATTTATTTTTCAAAAAGTCAGTAGTATATCATGTTTTTGTGAAAAAAATGCCTTTTATATCCTTGGAAAGGAATTTCTAATCGATGAACTTGTCCAATCTTAAAAATAAGTTAGTTTCGAAAAACGTTGTTAGGTGATTCAGTTGATGGCATATAATTATAATAATCTTCATCAGCGAAATCTTGTAGGGGTTAATGAGTTTTTTTGAATTCCGGAAAGTGCATCTGTTACTAAATTTGATTTGATAGTTTATAATGCATTTCGTAATCGTAATCTTTCCATATTTTAACTTTGCATTGTTATTTTTAGGAGGTATTGTAAATGTTAAGATCAAATAATATGTTAAAACTTTTAACGTTAGTTTCATAAATATAATTTCTTAAGGAACCCCATGCTCAAACTACTGCTAAAATCTGTTTATCATAATAGAAAATGAGAAGAAAGATTAGTAATTTCCATTTAATATTTGTACACAAAAATGAATAAGTCTGCACATTGTAGACGAAATACGCGTATCTGTCAAGATAAGCAATAAAGGTAGTTAGAATTAAATGGAAAATACTGATCTTTCTTCTCATTTCTGGATATAGAAAGGTAATTGATTACAGAAAAAGTACTAAAGGTTGTACGGAATCAAATTGCACCACTTTTAAATGGGTGTCACTTTTTACCCTACTTTTTACTCTCAAGAATTTGTACAACAGCAACAGTCATCAGGTTTCATAAATGATAATGAAGTAATGGTATCTTTCAACGTCACGACCCTTTTTGCTAGCGTACCGATCAAGGACGCAATCAATCTTCTAGAAGATGACTTTTAAAACAAGGAGATGAACACGGAAACAAAAGGTGCTACTTCACTTTCTAGAGGTTCATTCCATAAACAACTAAAAGGAGCTTCATGGGAAATCCGCTATCCCCATTCCTCTGTGAACTGTATATGGCGAATCTAGAAGCAATCCTAAAAGCGGAAGGATTACTCCCAACGCGTTGGTGGCGATACGTCGACATCTTCGCCGTACTGAAACAAGATGATTTCTCCTTAATTCTACAAGAAATCAACAATCTCCACAAAGACAGTTAAGTTCACTCACGAAATAGAAAAGGATGGTAAACTTGCATTCCTCGACCTTCGATTCACCTGAACCCCTGAAACGTGTATTCGTCCCCTTCTATAAAGACATAACAGTTGAAACCACGACTTAGGGAATTTGGATTAGACTTAGTATTCTCTAGTAGGCACAATCAATTAGCATCGTTGTTAGGCTCCACCAAAGATTCAGTAGACATATTAGGCAGAGCAGGGGTATACAGAATCAAGTGTAAACACTACAGCAAAATATATTTAGGTCAAACAAAGAGAACCTTGGCAACAATGTACAAAAAGCATCTAGCGGAGGTGACTAAGGCTGTCAAACAGAACGAGAAAGGAATTTCACATAACTTCAAATCGACAATCGCAGAACACATCTTCACGGAAAATCACGACATAACGACGAATGACATCACAATATGACGGACTACATCTACACCCTGGAAATTAGACGTCGCAGAAAGCTTAGAAATAAAACAAACAACAGAACACAAATCTACTAAACAAAGACCAAAGCAACGGTTACACATGGCTCTTCAACTTACGACCTAAACGACAACCAAAGCCGACGCAGTGGAGCACCCGCTGTTGCACAATGATTAGATTAGGTATGGAGAGAAAAGCGAGTTCGATATTAAGGGCGGATATACAGTTAGAACGAGAAAAAAAGCTCATTTTTGAAAAAAAAATCAAGGGAAAGTTTTTACTCAAATCAATCAAAACTTTTTTACAATTATAAGTGTATCCATGTAGTATACAAAAATATGTTTTTCTAATTTTTTTCAACAAAATTGCGGCCGTTAGAGTGCGGTGAAAAAGTCGTTGTATTTTGCTTGTGCCGGCTCTCCTGGTCGCAGTTTAATCTGAAACCTGCTAACCCAAAAACATTACATTAGTTACAGTATACAGTTAGTAAATAAATTGAAAAAAAATTGCACTTTTGGTGTAAATCCACAATTTTTCCGCCATTTTATTAAATGTTTCCATATTCAATAAAAATATATTACTATAATTTTTAATTCATACAGAAGGAAATACTATAATAAACAGAAGGAAATACTATAATAAAATCCTATAAGTTTCAGCTCAATCGAATAATTAGTTTTCGAGTTATCACCGGCATAAACTCCGAAGATGCTGTTTTGAGAAAAACGCGTTGAAAATTTCATGCGCCTGCGCGCGAAAAAGGCGAAAAGGCGCGAGAAACACTTGGAGTTCGAATTTCGGAAAAGGGGTTTCAGGAGCGTATTCCACGGGCAATTTGCTAACTTTTTATGCAACAACAAAAAAAAAAAGGATTTTTTTTGTCATTCTAACTGTATTTCCCCCCTTAGGTCCTGTTCATAAACCACGTAGACTCATTTTTGAAAATCTCAGACCCCCCTCCCCCTCGTAGACTTTTTCTCCATACATTTTTTGAATTTTTGTATGGACCGTAGTCTTTGGTCAAACCCTCTCCCCCTAGAAAAGACTGCGTGGTTTTATGAATAGCCCCTTAAGTAATTTTTTTTATGACTCAGGAAAGATATACACAAAATAATGTTAGTCGTAGGTGAAAACGTTTTTGTATTTAGAATATAGTATATATTCGGCAGATGGCGAAGATTTTCTTTCAGTAAAGTTATTAGTACACGACACTGAATAAGTCTGCACATTGTAGACGAAATACGCGTATCTTTTTCCTAATTAACCTAGACTACCATTTGAAAGGGGCTTAAGTTTTTGATCGATTTTTTTTTAAATCAACATTACTCAAAAAGGAAAAGACTAACAAAAAAGTGATGTATGAGTGACTGTTAAAAAATCGTCTTAACTTATATTAATTTTTTTTTAAATTTTAAAATCGATTCTCACACGATAAAAAAAATATTTTGAAATTTAATGCCAATTTGCAAAAAATGGCTATCTTAGGATTGGACATAACTGTGTTTTTAATAAAGGCAATATAATTGTCTTAAAGTTCGCCATACATTGCAAGATAAGCACTTTAAAAGAAAAAAAGGTTTTTTTAATAACAAATTTTTCATGTCCAATTTTTACCGTGTATCACGCCAACTCGTCTTATAATTTGGTTTTAAGACCTCACAGAAGCCAATTAAATTTAATAATAATGACAACTTGGATTTTCAAAGGGTCTTTGAATGTTGAAAATTCAAGACTTCCATTTGGAAAGGGGTTATTTTTGAATTAATAGTTTTATTAAACTTTAGTGATAATACTAATAAATCAGGTACTTGATCCTGTTTATTACCAAACCTTTGAAGGTGTTGTTTTTGAGAAGGAAATAATTTCTCATCACCATGAGGCTCTAGGAGTAGACAGCAATTTTTTTTGCTAGAACAAAGTAGTTAAGAGAAAGTATTGATAGTTCCGTTAGCTCACGGCAGGCGGTGAAAATTAAATAGAAGGAGTTTGAAATTGAGCGGAGGGCATTGTGACGTAGTATTTCGAAACAGGTACACAATCTTTTACCAAGCATCCTCACGCGGGGAAGGTCAACCTTTGAAGTATATTAAAAGAAGGGCAATAAAGGGTGTCCACTATGAAATTGCCACACTATGAAATTGCTCTTACTTTTTAACCGTTGGGTATAATTTAATGAAAATTTGGGTGGATTTAGTTCATAGTGCATTATTTACATCCTGCAAGTTTTAAAGTCCTGCGATCAAAACTCGCGGAAATGGAGTCGAAAGAACAGCTCGTGCGTGATAAAATCTTGCGCATTCATCACGAGAACAAGGATCTCTCGCATCGTTGCATCGCTAAAACGTTGGGAATCGCGAATTTCACGGTGTCGCGAGTGATTAAGCGGTTCGAGGAACGGTTGACCACCGATCGGAAGCCCAGAAGTGAAGGAAAAAGTATTCCGTACAACACCAAAAATCACAACCGCGTAGTTGGGGCCTTCAACCGAAATCCGAACGCCTCCGTTCGGGATGTGGCTAAGAAGCTGCACCTAAGCCGAAGTTTTGTCCAGAAGGCCAAAACTAAGGCTGGGCTTCGAACGTTCAAGGTACAAAAGGCCCCTAATCGCGACGAGAAGCAGAACAAGTCCGCCAAAACCCGTGCCAGGAAGTTGTACCTCAACATGCTGACGAAAGTTGAATGCTGCATCATGGACGACGAAACATATGTGAAGGCCGACTTCAAACAGATCCCCGGCAACCTGTTTTTCACGGCCAAGGATAAGTTCAGCGTTCCGGAGCATGTCCGCACTCAGAAGATGTCCAAATTTGCGAAGAAATTCCTGGTTTGGCAAGCCATCTGTACGTGCGGGAAGCGGAGTGCACCTTTCGTGACCCAGGACACGATGAACGGACAGGTGTACATAAAAGAGTGCCTCCAGAAGCGGCTGCTTCCTCTCCTGAAGGCCCACAACGTCCCAATAATCTTCTGGCTGGATTTGGCCTCATGCCACTACTCCAAGGACGTGCTGAAGTGGTATGCAGACAATAAGGTCAATATCGTGCCGAATATGTTCAACCCTCCCATCACTCCGGAGCTCCACCCCATCGAGAAGTACTGGGCGATTATGAAGCAGCACCTTCTTAAACGACCTAAGGTAGTGAAAACAGTCGAGGAACTGAAGAAAGTATGGGTTTACATGCAAAAAACGGTTGATTCACAGGTTGTGCAGAATCTTATGGCCGGGGTTAAGGCCAAGGTGCGGGCATTTGCGTATGGACTGTAAATATAATACGAGTAAAATGCTAAAATGAAGTTTAATAGTTATTTCTCAATCCCTGAAAATTTGATGGCAATCGGTTGAAAACTCGAATTTTGCGAATCAATTTTGTGTGTGGCAATTTCATCGTGGACACCCTTTAAATTTGTAAACAAAAGCTTTATCATTATATCTGAAGTATTAACCCATGACACAATAGCAGTTCAGTTGGTAATATCAAAATTGCTAGATTTCATTAAACAAAATTCAATATATTGCTCAAAAAATATTTTCATGCCAGATTGGGCAGCAGCTCATTATAAGAAGAAAAAGAACTCTGACAGGTTGTGCAATTTCAAGTCCAAGTATGGATTGGAAGCAGAATGGCACTTCGTTGTAACGTCTCGTGGGTCTATTTGATGCTATTGTTGGTAATCTCAAGCGAATGGTAAAGAGAGCAAGCCTCGCCCAAGATTATGGAAACGCATTCAAAACTCCTCGGGACTGGGTAGTTGAACAGTCAAATAAAAGTATTACAAAACTGAATTTCTGCTTCATATCAGCTGAACAGTATGCAAAACTGCCAAAAGAGCTTGAGAAGTTCTATAGTCACGAAAAGGCAATACCTGTTACTCAGGTTCATTGGTTTGTACCTATTTCAGAAAATCAAATTTCAGCTGAATGGTTCTCTTGATTCAAAGGATAATCCAAAGAAAATTACTTGTATGTAAATGTAATAAATCAAATATATTAAGCTATGTAAATTATTAATATGTATTATTATTATTATTTATCTTTATTTAGGAGCCTTTCAGCCACAGCTGGTTCAGCTCCAAATTATTAATATGTGAAGATGCACACAAAAAAAAAAAAAAAAAAAAATATTTTAAATTTTAAAGGAAGCTTAAGGTTTGTTACAGAGCGTGTTAAGGTATGGGAAAAATTGTAATAGAGGTGGGCTGATATATCTAAAAAAAAAAATAGCGTACATCATATTTAAATCGTCTTGAAAGGATATGCATCAATTCTTATCAAATTAGAAAATTCTAATTTGATAAGACTTGATGCATATTCATTTAAAGACGTTTCGAATTTAACTTCTACATGAATTTTCGAATATAGTTATGTCAATGAAAACTCATAGGTTTTTGCCTGGCAAGAGTTTTTTTTTTTTTTTTTTTTTTTTTTTTTTTTTTTTTTTTGTGTTAATATGTGAAGATGCACACAAAAAAAAACTCTTACCAGGCAAAACCTATGAGTTTTCATTGGACATAAACTGTATTCCCGAAAATTCATGTAAAGTTAATTCGAAACGTCTTTAAATGAATATGCATCAAGTCTTATCAAATTAGAATTTTCTAATTTGATAAGAATTGATGCATATCCTTTTCAAGACGATTTAAATATGATGTACGCTATTTTTTTTTAGATATATCAGCCCACCTCTATTACAATTTTTCCCATACCTTAACACGCTCTGTAACAAACCTTAAGCTTCCTTTAAAATTTAAAATATTTTTTTCAGCATGTTAGAATCGATTCTATATGTTTATGTTTTTGCATAAGAATTTAGACGATTTTCTAAAAGTCATTCTGTAAGTCTTGTCTTTTTTGAGTTATGGTGACATGACAAATTTGTTATTAGAAAAACTTTTTTTCCTTAAAAGTGCCCATCTTCCGAGAAGAATTTGAGATCAAATTGAAAACTTAACATGATGTTGTGAAATTGCCAATAATGATTACTCAGGCTGCTGTCGTTTTGGTCATTTTAATGGTTAAAAGATCAAAATTGATAGCAAAAATCTGTTCCTGTGACATCAAATTTAAAACTGATCCTGCTATTAATGAGAGCAAATTGAAAAGTCAATATGCTGTACATATTGTTCCTGTTGATGTGCACACTAAGATTTTTTTACAGAAATCTGTAAAGTTCTACCGAATTCTCAACAGCTGAACGTTTGGTAATCCCAATTAGCGGATTTCGGTAAAGTTTTACAAATATCTGTAAAAAATACCGGATTTCGATAAAATTTCAACGGAATCCGTAAAATCGGATTATCGAATATTCAGCTGTTGAAAATTTGAAAAAAGTTTTACAGACTTCAGTAAAATAATTTGAATGTGTATGGCGATCAGATTTCGTCCAATTCTAAAATAGCAATTTTTTGCAAATTGATTCTATAATATAAAATATAATTTTTTTGGCATGTAAGAATCGATTTTAATTTTGTTTGCAATGTTTTTATTATAATTAAGACAATTTTCTAAAAGTCACACATACATCACTTTTTTGTATGTCTTTTTTTGAGTTATGTTGATTTAAAAAAATCGATCATAAAACTTAAGCCCCTTTCAAATGGTAGTCTAGATAAATTTTGAAAAAACAAAGTATGCAAAGTTGCTTGAAAAGACATAGTCTACACACCCACAAAGTGTCATTGGATTCGGAGAGGATGCTTGGCGGAGGATGAGTTGGCGTGAAATTCGTCGTGTATATTTTCTATTCGAACCTGTATCCACTAGTATTTTTAAATGCATGTCCACTTTACCTATAATACAAAAAGTGTGGTAATGTGGAGTCTGCTTTAAAAAAATGAATTCCATATTTTCATGTTCATCTATCTTACTTTCCAGATTCTCATAATTTCTTGAATGTTGTTCGAAAGTTTCAATGTTGTCACCATAATCATCGTATTGATTCATTTATTCATTTCCTTCCTCAAAATTTATTTCTGCTAAGTATTTCCTCTGTTGTTTCTGTGGAGATAAAGTTTGATTAAAACTCGGTCTGTTTACATAATTTATCTGTTTTATCCTAACTTCCATGGGTTCTGGTCTGTCCTTTCTAAATGTATTCTTTGGTTTATATGATGGTTCTTAATGGTAATTTAACGCTGAGCATCGTGTGGGATACACTTGATTGCGGGAACCGTAGTAACTGATCGCCAATTTTCTATCAGTGACGCTTCCAATATATGCCTGGTCGCTGTTAAAAATGGTATCGATTCCTATTACTCCAGTTTTTCTTTGACAGTGCCGGATACACTAGGACTAACCAAGTGTCGGTTTACAGGTACATCGATCAATTCTTTCAGTACAGCGGCGAAATCTTATTCCGATTGGTACTCAGGAACCAATCTGTACGGCTGCAGCGTTGCGATTTTATTATTTTTTGACGTGGTTATCAGCAAACCACTTCATAAGCCACACATTAACATTTTATACTTAATTCTAAATTTAGAACTTGACTGAATCAGAACTAAACTAATAGTACTGATTAGTTCTGATTAATCAATGTGCTTCTTGAGCCTAACCCTTTTATATTGTTGATTGGAATGCAATGCCGGTCTTCTTGGTGTCATATCTGGTTTTGTAATAGGAGCTTATATAGATGTTTTGGCTATGATGCTTATATTTATTCTAGCTCATTGTTATCAAAACTGGTTGGATGTCTGGCGCATGTCTTGATGATTCACCTCAATTATGCTAATCATGATTGGTGTGAAATCCAGACAAGCAATGGTACTAACTCTTATATAGACCGATTTTTGTTCTCGTTAACAAAAGCAGGTTTACAAAAGCCCTATTTACGGCTGCTATCCGCAATATTGCCAAAATGAAACAAGTCAGAATTTCAGATTGAACAATTTCCTTAAAAACTTCAAAAATATCTATTAATCCAACTTATATCAACTCATATTCCCAGTCGGGAAAGTTAGACAAAAATGCGGGAAAAATTCGAGAAAAATGTGGTAATTTTTAAATTTAGATTGTGTGGTCACCCTGTAAGTCGTCACGGTGATCAGATTCGTTGTTGTTGTGTTCGTTAATCACCCAGGGTTGCCACATTATATTTCTAAGTTGGAATAACCGATTTTTTGTAGAAATCCCTGCAGGAAATTTTGCCGTAATTTGTTGAGCAAACTTTTGTGGAGCTTTGAAACAAACACTTCTCCGGCGGACTAGTTGAAGAAATTATTCAAGTAATTTCTGGAGAACTATGTGTAAAAATAATTGCAGACAATGTTGTTGGACAAAATTTGAAAAATAGTTCTACAGCAACCCGTTGCGTTTTCTTTTTTTATTTAGGAAATAAATATGTGAGATTCGTGCAATAAATTCGTCAAACATTTCTCTAACATATCAGGATTTTACTCATGAATTATTTCAGTAATTATCCTAAAGTTTTTGTGTAAGTCTTTCATCCTCCAGGGATTCCTTTAGAATAAAAAAAACTAGAGGAATATCTACAACACCTACAACCTACAGGAATACCTTTAGAATCGCCAGAAAGAATATCTGAAGGGAGGTCTGAGAATCTTTGAGAAATTCTATAAAAATTCCTTCAAAATTTATTTCAAAAAATTATGGAAATATCATTATGGGCACACACACAAATTGACTTTCAGATGGTCATCTGTCACTGTAGTGTCAGTGTCAATTGTATTATTTAGCTTCATAGGCTGAAAGTAAAATTGGTAGAAAAATGGATCCTAAAATGTTCTCATTTTATAAATTTGAGATATTTGAGTGGACAAGCAATAATTAAAAATCCTTAAAATCTTGGTTTATCTAAAAAATCTGTAATATTTACGTACAGATATCTGTATGAAAAATAATAGAAAAAAAATCTGTGCATGTGGCAGCCCTGTTCTCATCCCTTCCTCTTTCACGGACAGCTTTTGGCCATCCTTCACAACGTTGATAACCTTTCTGGGAGTTTTTCTGGGCAATCTTTTAATTAAATACATTGGCGTTGGTTAAATAGCCGGTTTATCCATCCAGAGTGAACCGTTCTTCTTTCTGCCTTCGTCATATCACTACAACTTTAGACAAAATCATCAAAAGGTCGAAGGTAACAATTGTAAACAATGGCTTTAAACGTAAACTTTATGGAAATGCCAGGTTGCTTACTTCTATATCCACTACCGGCAGGAGGTTAACTAACTTCTGTATCTGTTTCTGGTACTATTTTGTTTGTAGGAGCAGGCAGATTCCAGAAAAATTCGCTAGAAGTCTTGTAAACAATGACAATGACAACAATGTTACCTACGACCTTTTGAATATTTTGTCTAGAACTAACCAATAAGCCGACAGCGTTTCATCCTGCCGTAGCCATTTCTGCCGCTGAATCTTTTTATTTTTGTATTCAAAACTCTCCTAAGACGAGGTGTAACAACGAAATTGTTCATGATCGAACGGAAAGCGGCTCCATGACTATTCCATGGTTCAATATGAGCATAAATTTTCACGAACGACAATAGACGCAACCAAATCCGTTGCACAACTCCAGCCGTACATGCAACATATTCAAACTCTCTCGCATAAGTCATGCTGCAACATAAACAAAACGAACGCTTTAGCCTGCAGCCAGTTTTCAAAACAAACTTCTCAGAGCTCAAATCAATCACCCAAGAGAGTTTCGTCAAGTTCCAGCTGAAGAGCAGCGCTCTCTCATTCTCTCTTTCAAGCCCCTCATTTCCATGCATGCACTGGACGAAACACTCTTCACTCCCAATCGCACGAACAAACTCCACTTCGGCAAAGGTACCTCTCTCTTCATCTCGGCCAGCCAGCATCCTTCGTTGAGATATGACACTTTCTCTCTCGAGTGAGAGAACCATTCGCCGTCGACTTCTTTCAGCAGCTCGACCCACCGTCGTCGGATCAATCAGTACAGTGCGTGACGGACGGCAAGCCTGACACGAATTTTCCGGATCGGTCGGATTCTCCCCCGTAATTTTTTTGCGTAAGTGAACGGGCTCG
Source organism: Aedes japonicus (assembly GCA_034211315.2). Taxonomy (NCBI): domain Eukaryota; kingdom Metazoa; phylum Arthropoda; class Insecta; order Diptera; family Culicidae; genus Aedes; species Aedes japonicus. The sequence goes on from JASCZW010003837.1 coordinate 85,835, forward strand.
TACCAGCGTTGGTTCGCGGTTTTCGGTTTTTCCTCTATTTGCATCGCAGGTTGATTTCCGTACATATCTCAGCTGTTCCGGTCCAGGTCCCAGGAAGTGCTCGCTGGAAGCGATTGATGGGATAGTGTTCTTGTTGATGTTGATGAGTTTTTTGTTTAAATCGGAACAAAAACAGGAAGCGATGCCTGTGTGGGTGTTTAGCTGAACGCGAGGAAGAGCTAGGTTTTCGAATAGTGCACACGTGTGCAGTGAACCGGATGCAGTTTTGGTGTTCTTGAGCGGCAGAACAGAAGAACGGTGAAATAGAGTTGTAGTGAAGTTGTCTCTTCGTATTATTAATAGATTTATTGATGGTGCACAGTTAATAATTCAATTGGCATCGTCGAGCGTTTGTGCGAACACGAAGAAGCAGAGAGCAAGGGGGAATTTGGAGAAAGAAGCGCGTGTGTGCGTGTGCGTGTTGAATGTGCATGCCCTAGTGCAGTGCCACAGCTAGCTCGATCGGTTGCTGATCGAAGAAGGCGACCAAACCGAAGACGAAAGTATGTGCGAGAAAGTGAAAAGGCAACAATAATTAGGTGCACATGAAAAGTACGAAACAAGGGGCTCAACATAATAAGCTCGCTCGTTTTCACGATACTCATTTCGAAGAAGTCGACGACGACGAAGAAGGAGAAGCTTGGCCAAAGTGATGTGTTCGCGGCTACGAGTGTGTGATGTTATTTTTAAGTGAATGAAAAATTGAAGGCAATTTAGTGAGCGCCACGTGAAGTAGTGAAGTGAGAACGATTTAATTGTCAAAATAGAAATTAGGTGGATGAAATTCGACTAATTGGAGGATAATTCAAACGCCCGGCGTGGAAGGCAGTGAAGTTGGAATGAAGTAATACTCACACGCTCTCGCACGGGAACTGAAGAAGTCCAACCCAAGAGGCCCAGGAAGGAGATGGTGATTGGTGCATGACGGCGTTGACTGCTTCGCTGCGGTTGTCATCAAGAGTGGCCTTTTCTGCTCGCTCATCGCGCTTTGTTTCGTGTTTTCGGGGGCCGGTGTTTGATTTGACCGAACGGGCCCGAAAATTGGTGAGTGTTAATGATACCTGCTTTTCGGATGTGAAATTATCGCATTGTTAGCTCTGTTTTGGCTCGTTGGTGGGGCTCTATTTGCGGTTCGGCTTCGGTTTTGGTCATTTGAGACGCATGCGAGAGATTTCACGCGGGCTTCGACCGGATAATTGATACGTCAACGGGTGGAGTAATTTTTTTTTCGGACATTTGAAATGCCTCGTTTGTCCACCGTTGTTGGTTTAACACAGGTGTTTGTGAATCGATTAATGGGAATGTTCTCAGAAATGCGGAGCTCGTTTGTGGTTTGTTTTATATCAATCAACACAAAGTTTTATCGTTTATTGGAAGTCCCTAGTGCGTGACTAGGTTCTGATTAACATTCATGGGAACGTCGTTTGCTTCATCTCTTGATAGTTTCAGCTTACTACATATCTCGCCAACTTATTCAAAACGACGTATCTGATTTTGTAAACAAAGAGGTAAACACAGATTAAAACGTCATATTCTTGGAAAGTAGAAGAAGTCTGCACATTGTAGACGAAATACGCGTATCTGTCAAGATAAGCAAAGGTATTTGGAATTAAATGGAAAATACTATTTTTTTTTCTCATTTCTAGTTATGATGGTGATGCTTGTTTCCATGTAGGTGCTGAGAGTTTTGAGAAGTTTGCGTTTGAATATTTGTTTACGATGTTTCTTTATTTATTTATTAGACGTCAAGCAATAGTAGTACATGGATAATTCATACATGGATACATCCTTATACGAAAACTACATGCCTATGTTCTATTACTTCGCAGAGTGTTAAAATATGTTTTCAATTTTGTCCTTGGTGTATCAAAGTCAATCATTTCACCATTCTGATTATATACAGTCATTCAGCGGTCCAAATTTAGCATAATTTGTACGTTAGCGATCTACTGTGAATAGGTTACGATTACGTGATTGTCGAGTTGGGTCATACAAATTTTGCTTTGACAAAAGATCAGTTGAGTCAATACGTTGTGATATCAAATCATTAACAAACACGAGCTTTGCATAATCCCGACGTTCTTTCAAAGTTTCAATATTGATCACCATACAACGTGCTTCGTATGCTGGGAGAGGTAATGCTGTCCATCCTAGCTTACGCAGTGCATACAATAAAAACTGTTTTTGGGTTGACTCTATTCGTTCTTCATGTTTTTCCATATAAGGGGACCAAACAATACTACAATTTTCTAATATTGACCGCACATAAGCAACATAAAGCGTTTTAGTGGTATCCACTCTAAAAAGTGGTATCCGAAACGTTTTATAAAATTAAGCATATTGCCTGCTTTATAAACTATCTTGTTATAATGATCCACAAACGTTAGTTTTGAGTCTAGAATAATACCTAAATCTCTTGTTTTATCGCATGTTTGTACACTTTCTATTTCTAATATAACTTGAACATATGGCGTGGTTTGTTTTCTGCTTTACGTTATGAGATAACATTTTTTTAAATTTAGTTTCAATAGACTTTTACTGCACCACGTATGAAAAACTTAAATATCATTGTGAAAAACATTAATTTCATTATCGTTCTTAATTTCTAAGTACAGCTTTATGTCATCAGCATATAAAAGTACAATGAATTTTTTTTAAATAAGAGATATGTCATAAATATATAGAATGAAAAGAAGAGGTCCTAAGTGTGAGCCTTGAGTGACCCACGAAATGACTTGAATTGGGTTAGACTTTTTATTATTGAATTTTACAATTTGCTGACGATCAGTTAAATACGATTCGATCCAATTGAGCAGTCTCATCTCAATTCCCATTTTTTCAAGCTTGAAAATCAACAATTGGAATGTCTAGTCTATCAAACGCTTTACTGGAGTCGGTGTAAAGAGCCATTACGTGATTACCTTTATCCATTGCATTTAATGAGTAATTGACTCCAGTAAGTTCGTAGCAGTTAAGTTGGTATGAGGAACGACTTTCTCAATTCTTTCGGAAATTCACCACTATCCAGTGACATACTGAACAGCCAGATAAGAGGAGATGAAAGTTGAGTTGCTAGGTTTTTCATGAATACTGGTGGAATTCCATCAGGTCCTGCGCCTTTATAAGCGTCTGACTGTTTTAGACCTGAGAGAATATCTTGTACAACAATGTTACTGACAACAATATTACCTGAATAGTATGAGAAATATTCAAAATCGCGATCTTTGTCCAAAAATTTTGTGTAAGTCTCTTGTAAAAATGTTGCAAATAGATTATCTTCTGAGTTATCTCCTGCGTTTTTGTCCAAAGTCATATTTGTTGGGAAGTTGCACGATTTAACCTTAGTTTTAACGTAATTGAAGAAATTTTTGGGGCATAGCTTAATTTCATTTTCATTTTTTTTTTTGTTATACACAGATAGTGCAGAGAAAAAAGCTAAATTGAGTTGGTCGCAGATATTCAAATACTTTTCCAAACTAGCTTAATTAATGATTTTTTTTTAAATTTCGTGAGCCTTTTGTTTCCGATTCTTCAAACTAGTAAATTTGCTTATTAGACCAAATTGATTTTTTAGAAGCATAGTTTCGTCGTCTTTTCGTCAGAGGAACTTCTTCCTGAATCGTTTCCAGTAACATTTTATAAAATATCTCTACTGCACATGCAACATTTTTCTGACTATTTGAAACCTGTTGCCAGTTGGCCCAACTCAATTTATACTTAATATTGTCATAGTTGGCTTTGTTGTAATCAAAGACATTCTCGTAAACACATTCATTGGGATTATGTATTCTATGCACAACTTAAATCTACATGTTTATTTGTAAATAAAAAATCTAAGTAGCAATTTTGCGGGTTTTTCATGTGGTTGTGGTTAAGCCCTAAAAACGCAAGTTTTTCAAAAATAAATTGTAACGTTTCATTATCACCAACAACAGGAAGTAAAATACTCTCATTTACTACGTCAGGAATAAAATCTGCATTGTGCTGATTGAAATCGCCATATATATGAACTTTATATTCAGGGGGAAATTGAGTTACAATTACTTCAGCTGCTTTAAAAAAGATTTCGTATGTTGACTTACAAGCTTGATCTGGCGGAAAATACACTGTTGCGGAAATGTGAGTTTCACCAGCAATATATGTTCACCCATACATGCTCAAATGCTTTAAATGCTGATGAAGCCAGAAGTTCCGAGCTAAAATTTGAAGAAACTGCAATGAGAACTCCTTCGCCAGACTTTCTGTGCGTTAAAAGTAAGTCCCGGTCGTCTCTTAAATCATTATAATCACTGACGATGTTGTTTTGAGAAGGAAATAATTTCTGATCACCTTGAGGCTCTAGAAGTAGACAGCACTTTTTTTTATAGAACAAAGTTGTTAAGAGAATGTATTGATAGTTCCGTTAGCGCACGGCAGGCTGTGAAAATTGAATAAAAGTAGTTTGAAATGGAGTGCCAGTCAAGGTGGTGGATTCGTTCCTGCCTTGACCTACTCCGCATAGGGATGCTTGGCATAAGATTGTGTGCTTGTTTCGAAATACTACCTCACAATGCCCTCCGCTCAATTTTAAACTACTTCTATTCAATTTTCACAGCCTATCGTGCGCTAACGGAACTATCAAGACATTCTCTTAACAACTTTGTTCTACCAAAAAAAGTGATGTCTACTCCTAGAGCCTCATGGTGATGAAAAATTATTTCCTTCTCAAAACAACATCATCACAGATCGTTACTCCGCGTAGCCTATTACTTAAGTACTTGCTCTCAACTTAAAGTTTCAGAGGCACATCCATGTCAGTATCAGTTCAATATAATTATATCCAGATTCGAATTCAGACACCTTCGGCTGACTGAGCTAGGGAGGACCGACTCGCCTTTCGAAAAAAAGGAAAAAAAATAAACACAATCGACTCGATTTTTTTCTTTTCTTTTTGCCTTCTATTACTTTGGTACGTTTGGCTGGCATTCTTCAAAAAGCCCGAGGCCTCTATTTGTCTACAATTTGCGGCTTGAAACGTACGGTTTTAAAGAATGTTGATATAAACGAGGGATGGTGCAATATTTTTTTTCTCTGTAGGGAAATACGTCTATGAAAATAGCTAATTTCACGCACATTTCGTCGCATGAAAAAAGCAACACAAAATAGAAGCAAATAAAGTTTTCAAACGCAACCAAGTGGAAAACGGGAAAAAGCTGATACATTATTTTCTATCAATAGCAGATATGGTTTTGGAGGTGAGTGTTGTGATAGCTGTGGGTGTGCATGTCTTCTGTTGTATTTTGTTTAAAAACGAGATTATTTTCAGTTTTCCTGAGCTGGAAGCAGGGATGCCACATGCACAGATTTATCTGTAATGATACATATTTTTTTGTAGTTGTCCGATACAGAATTCTGTACATACAGACTACAGATTTTTTGAAAAAAATCAGATTTTACCGATTTTTGAAAAATGCTTATTATTGTTGCATTTTTTTTATCGTGTTTAAGTAACCATATATAAGCGGGACACATGACGTATAGGGCAGTGCACGTTGGAATGTGGAATACCTCTCTTCTTAGCGATTCATAAAAATTAGCAAACAAGGCCTGTAACTGTCAATACCCCATAAAAAGCCAAACAAAGAATCCAGACTGTGCCATATGTTTAATTTGTTCAGTCGATTCTCTCTTTATGTCAAATCGGCTTGGCTTGTGATTTCGTTTTCAATCTACACACTAGACACTGTTTAGACTAGACATTGTTCTACTTTTATATTGAATATAGTCTTACATTGCTACTTGTACCGAAATCTCAACAGCTGAACGTTCGGTAAACAATCACCAAAAAAACTGTGAAATCGCAAAAAAAAATATGAATAGATAAAAAAGTAAAGGTCGGACTGAACTCCCGACCTTCTGATCAGTAAATAGAACTGGTTACCATTAAACCACCAAACGTTGCTGATACATCGCATCACAAATTGGGTACAAAAGTACAAAGATAAGCTTACCCACAGAAAAAAATAAGTTTGTATCAAAAGTACATTTCATTCTTACAAAAATTTTGGATTGAATATGGACCTATAAATCTAATGGAGTAATTATACAAAAACACTGATTTAAAATATTTCTTCTCATTTTATGGAACGAACAAAACTGTTTGATTGATCTGAAATCCACTTTCTTGATGTAACTTTTATAATAATTATTCGAAATAGAAGCTTGGATGCTTTTATTTTAGGTTAAGGTAGGTTGTGATGTTAAAAGCACACATTTATTTGTCAGGATACTCAACAAAATTCTGTATGAGGACAGAGATGCCTCTGGACAGAATTATGGAATATATACTAAGTATTGCTCGGTTCCATGTGCTCTTTGAGTTCCAAAACAAGAGTAAAAACTTGGTCAAGCTGAACATTGCTCCATTGTACCTTCTTTCTAGCAGTATCATTCTATCATGCTCAACTCACTGTGACACTTCGCAGATCAACTTCCGTAACTTTTACAGAACTCTGTGATCTAGATATCCTCATGGTAGTAAGCTCCAACTCGGGTTAACTTATATTGTCATCCCTATTAGAATGGTCTGCAAAATGTTTGCTTAGAGTCAAGTTGATTAGGATCAAGCTCGCCATAAAAGCAGCAAGACATTCCTAATCTGAATTTAATAGAAGCATTATACTTCTTGGTGCTTACCACCATAAGTGTTATAGCTTGAAAATGTTGGCAAAGCAATTATTTTTGCTGCCACAACTCATTTCAAACCTTGTTGCAACAGTTGTTGCACGCAGTACTTCAATGTTATTTTTCAACCAGTAAACGGGCACCCAATTTAAAAAGAAACAATACAGATTTTTCAACAGATTTTCATAAGCCGGATACAGATGAAAAAGATTTTTTGATGTGAAAATACCGATTGGCTATGACAATAAGTGAGAACACTGGCTGGAAGTAATGTTGCGATGGATTTATGAAACAAAACAGTTTACCCACAGAGCGCACTTAAGGTGAAACTGGAGAGAACATCTTTTTTCCATATGATTTAAAGGCTGGCTTGATTATCACTTCATAATTCAAGAGACTAAAAATCATGAACAAATCAAACAAGCAGTGGCTCAATTTATATCAATGGATGCCCATTGACCAAACAATTTCGAAAATTTCACGCCTGAACTCATGATAGTATTTGGGGTTTGTACTCAGAAAACTTCGAAGTGATAACAAGGACCAGGGTAGCAGGTCTCTTTTTAGGGAGGTGGTCACTATTTTAATGCTAGCCTCAAAAAAATATTTTTAAGGTCTCTTAAGTCTCTTTTATTTAACAAAATAGTCTCAAAAGTCATTTTTTAAACATCTCATTTGACTTGTCTGTTAGTATTCTCTAGCTAATTGTTATCAGTGGATGAGCTGAAATACTCAGCTGTAGCATTTCTTGCCATAGCATAATAAAAAGCCAGCCCTGGAAGCTGCTTTAAATCCTCCAGGACATAAGTTTCATCGTCCATAACAACGCATGAAAACTTCGTCAAATATTCACAGCACAAACGTCGAGCCTGTGATTTTGCTGCCAAGTTCTGTTTGTCGTTGCGATTTGGAACTGTTTTTTCTTTATACGACTTACGTCCCAAACTTTGTTTTGATGTTTGGACAAAACCAGGTGACATCGCTATTGTACCGTTCGAATGGAGAGATTTGGGGTTTTCGTTAATATCCTTTTCACCTTTCGGTCCATGACAGGACCAGCGCGTCCAATGTTTTTGTCACTTCTCGGTTTCCTCTCCTCCGTCAAACGTTCGAAAATGATTTGAGCACATCGTGAACGGTGGTTAGGCAAATCCAATGTTTTTTGCAAGATCTCGTATTGACAAGTCAGGATTTGTTGTACGCCCGTACGAAAATTCTTCGCGCTCTGTTTTTCTTTCGTCGTCATCTTGAATACTAAACATGAAATGTAAACATCAATCATAGTCTTTTTCATCATAGACTCTCAGCTATTCCACAGTGAAATTTTTCATTCCAGCGTGCAATTTTTTAAAACTTACAATGATTTGAAGGTGTCCGGAATCATGTGGATACAGATTTCAGACAGAATGCGATTGAAATTTTAATTTACAGTAAAAAATTGAATCGCATGAAAAGCCCAGTCAAAATTATGTAAATTTTAAAAAAATTACTAAGCTCTTCTTTTTCTGTTGTTCTGGCAACTGAAACCAGCTGGGACAAAAGGGTACGTAGTGTAAATTTTTTTTGAAGTGCATTCAATGTATTCAGAGACGACAAAAATCTTCACCCTTCTCAAAAGACGTCAGGCGGCGAACTTCTCATTGCTATTTCGGTCAATTATAACTCAGAAATTATTAGTACATCCAAATTTAATGAACTTGAGCATGTTTGGGTGAAATCACACAAAGCAGGTGAAACACAGGTATTTGCCTCAATGTATTTTCCACCAGACCATGCTGATAAAAATGCTTGTGAAGCCTTTTTTTAAATTGCTGAACAAATTTTATCTGAACTTCTTCCTGAGGTTCTGAGTTCACTTTATTCCAGACTGTGAAAATGAATGCATCCTACTCCCAGTCGTTGGGGATAATGAAACATAACAGTTCATTTTTGACAAAATTTCCACTTTGCGTGTTAACTTAATCAAAAAAATAAAAAAATCAACAAAACCGCTATCTGGACTAACGAATATTTATGAAGATATCTGTGAGACCGAATCATTGACTCCCTTTTGGAAAAATGAAGTGTTTCACACAGCAACTGAATATTCTCTGTTCATGCATGGACATCAAGGACACAACGACTGTAAACACGAGGAAGTCTTTGAATTCAAATCCGCCAACTACGAAACTATTAAACTAAGGTTAAATAGTGTCAACTGGCAAACAATTCTATGGAATAGAGAAACGCCTTTTACAAAATTTTATTGGAAATTTTTTGTCAAGAAATACCTGTAAAGAAAAAACGACATATATAAAATCTTAGAAAGCAAAAACAAAAAACTCATAAAATATACAAAAAATATAACTGCAACGAAGATTTACCAAACTATTTTGACATATGCAATCAACTTAATTCAGCTATCAGTAATGCATTTGCAGAATATAATGCAAAAACTGAATCTGAAATTTAGTCTTGCCCAAAGAAACTAAATTGAAATCACACAACTTTCCTTGCAGAAAATGTCGGGGATTGCTCATACAAATTGTCATCTCTTTGCAATTTTTTTTCAAGAAATTTATACGACATTTTCAGAAAAGTACAGAACATTTAGCTGGCTTTTAGCACTTTAGATCCCTCAAAATGACCTGGACCCGATGGAATTCCTCCAGTATTTATGAAAAATCTTGCAACAGAGCTAACTGCTCCATTGTTTTGGCTCTTCAATATGTCATTGGAATCTGGAAACTTTCCAAAAATATGGAAATGCTCATTCTTAGTACCTATCTTTAAATCTGGCTCAAAATCTGACATACGTATTTAATTATCGTCGTATAGCTATTATCTCTTACGTTCCAAAACTTTTTGAAGCAATTGTCAATGAAAAATTATTCTTTTAAATCAAAAATAGATTTACCCACATGCAACATGGCTTCTTTAAGGGCTTACGCTGAAGTATTCTCGACAGCAGCCATTACCTCAACATTTAGATTTGACATAACTCAGAATCTGTACCAGATATTGAAAATTTAGTCACATCAGTTTGTATTTTTACTTGCTATCTGATGGAGTTCGATTCGATGTTCATTCACTAACGATCGAGATCAATTTAAAATAGTGGGTGGGTTTGCGAGAGAGAGATAACAGATAGGAAAAGATACATGGAGCAGCAATTCACCTTAAAGGACGTTTGACCTCGACAAATCTACTTGAATATATAGATTTTTCATTGAATGAAATGGACAACGGAAACCACGTAGTAGCTCTCTATACAGACTTTAGCAAAGCATTTGATCGCATTGATATACCAATGCTGATCCAAACGAAGAAGTTTGAACCACTGTGCATTTTGTGAATCTACAGGTTACGCTCCGAGGTCTGTAATGGAAATGTCTACATTCAATTCAAACGAGGTGCCAGAACGAAGAAAAAGATCAAATGTGTGAGGGAGCGAATAAGGCGTAATTGGCCGTAAATTGAGCAAACAATAATTTCTCAAGTAACCATAACTTCAATGAATAGGTTCCCTCAGACTGAGGAATGGAAAATAATGCCAAGCAATAAGGTTCACGGATGGCGTGCGATAAAAGCAAGTCAGGGTCCAAAGAAGCAGAAATCTTTTGGCTCGGCACGGTGACTGAGAGATTTTATTTATTAGGCTCTTTCTCCTTCATGACAGTCATAATCAACCAAATTATCGTGTGTATTGCAAAAGTCTTACCAATGTTCAGAGATAAACTAATATGAGCACCTTAGAATGTATCGAAAATCGTGGTATGGTTTAGTTTCACGAAAAGGAAAACTTCCTTTTCTTTTCATAGGACCTAACGTAAAAATCAACACTGAATATTACATTGAGCAGGTTTTGAAGAACCTTCTGCTTCTTCTTGCTTCAACGCTGTATGGAAATACACCGCGCTGGAACAACAGAACAGACTTTCACGCTCACAAGACAGAGCAAAAAGAGAGACAAGCGTAGTCCATGAAGAGTGACCGATTTCATCACAAGCGAAGAATGGCCTGCATCTTCACCGGGTTTCAATCCCCTTGACTACTTTGTTTAGGATTATGTGCTTCAACATATAGGCCCTACGAAAGGACATGCTTTAAATCGATTCAAGAAACATTTGATTGATATTTGGGACCAAATTCCTCGGGTAATCGTTTACAAAGCGTTTGCTCAAAGTTATCAAGGAAAAGGGCGAGAGATTCTAATCTTTCAAATGAAACATAAATGCTATGATTTGGTTGATTTGTTTTGCTGTAATCCCTTTTTTATTTTAGTTACACCTATTGTTAGACTACAGGGTGTCATTAACATTAACATAACCCATAAAAACTCTAATTAATGTCAAAGCTATATGATGATAAAGCATGTAAAAATCAATATACTAGTATTATTGCCAGGTAAATGCATCATAAAATATAGCGAAGGGTTTTAATAATGTACAACGGTAATAACAATTACACATGTCTGCAGATTATTGTCCTGCTGCAATTGTAGAAGGACTTGCGTATAATCTTTTTTTTTTCAAAACTTCGGAATAACGTGGATGATCTGAACAAATCCCAAGTAGCACAACTTGTATCAATAGAGCAAAATTTCTCTTGAATCAAATTAGGGATGGTTTTGTTATACCTTAAAATTATACAGGACAGCAACGGAAAACGCACAAGGGGGGTGCCTATTTGCTAATTGACATTTTTTCTTCAGAGCTGCAATAAAATTTTGTAAAACATTAAAATATTGATGTAGAAGGAGATGTTTGCTCATCACCATGAGGCACCAGTAATATTTGCTAGAATGAAAGATATGAAGAGAAAGTGTTGAAAGTTCCATCAGTGTACGGTAGGTTGGAAATAGAACAGATGTATTGATAATTGAGCGAAAGGGCATGGGTACAGTAGAACTCGAACCAAGGACGTCATCCTTTGCTTAACATCTCACTGCGGGGTAGATCGAGGCACGGACGAATCCGCCACTTCAACAGGCAAAAGGTGACGTTTGGAAAGCGCTCATGTACCACTGATGGCTTCGTGATAGTTATTCTAGCGATATGTTGTATGCACTATATTTTGATGCGCAGCTCCTTTCACATTGCTATTTGGAACAAAAACAACATTCAGTATCGATTATATATTTGATTACACGTCCGATTGGGGCATGCCTAAACTACGAGGGCAATTTCTTGACCGTCCTCTCCTGAGTTATTCCGGGGTGTTGCGTGGTAGTTTTTTTTTTCCGGATGAAGGGTTGCTTAGAATTTTGTTCTGAAACCTCGCTGGCGATGTTGCAAACTACAAGATTTTGCGTCTTCATTAAAGGACATTTCGAGTATTCTTGGTCAATTGGACCACATGCCGGGGTATCCCGGACATCTCAATTAGCCCGAGAAAATGACCTCGTTTTTATGGATTCTTGTATGATTTTGCGCAAAGAGTGCTTGGTTGCATTGATCAGATCCCGGAAAATTGTGGCAAGTGAACACTTCTGAAAGGTTTTGAAAACTGTGATTCAAAGTGTGAACTTTTATTATCTAGTGTATGGATTCACGACATGCGTTAGAAATTATTTTAAATTTTGTCCGCTAAAATTTTGCCGCAACTTTTAGCCACCTTAATACCAAAAGAAAAAAAAATACGGTCGGATTGTTCTTTAACTTTCAGGAAATAAATAAACACATATTTGCTATGTTTTTACAAAGTTGGTTTACTAAACCTCCTCCTAGCCTAAATGCCAGCACCTTGGACTTGGGCGCTACCCAGCAAACCCTGTGCAACACTTGTGCTATCTTTCTTACACACATTCATCCACTCTTTCTCCAATCTTCGTCCTTTTTAAAGACCTTCCCTGTTTTCCGAAGCTTGCCTTTCATCATCGCCCAAAATTTGTCGCTCGGTTTCGCTCAATGACACAGTGACAGGTCCGTCCAAAACAAAGTGTCACCTGCGTGGGACCGGAGGAAAGTCAGCAGGTGCTTCTGCAGGCATTTTTCTTCATATATTTGGCCAAGTACTTCTTGGCTAATTTGTCGACGGGCATGCCAACGAAAAACTCCAGGCCGGGGATCTGCTTGGCGTCCGCTTTAATGTTCGTCTCGTCCCGATGCATTTCGTCTGCATCAACCACGTCCAGGGACCAGTGCACTTCAAGTTCGCAACCAATTGAGCTCCCGTTTTGGTTAGGATCTGACTTTCAACTGTCCCCCCACCCCAACACAGAACCATCATTATTGGTTGCAAAAACTTGATTGAAACTTAAATATAGCACAAAATAAGTTACCCTAACTGGTTGTAACAATTGTATTACTAGGGCTCAGCGAAGTAGACCTAAGTCGATACTTTGAACCACCCTTGTAATAATTATAAAGTAAGCCAAAACTTTAGAAGCTTTAAACTACAATATGACGAATTTATCAAAAACCTTTTGGTTTAGGTAGGAAAAATTTAACATCTTTTTTTTTTTTTTTTTTTTTTTTTTTTTTTTTGTATTCAAAGAAAAAGATTCAATCTTGAAGATACGTGGTATGCGGTGCTCGAAGCAAGACGTGAAAAATTTTGTCCTGTCATTTTGCTTCTCGTTTTATTTCCAATTTTACAAAGTGTATAGTGAATTTGTTTCTTCATCGGTCTCTGTTGTGAGAGCCTGCAGATAGCAAGTGCGTGGCATTCCACTTCGTATTGTTTAGATTAAAACAAAAAAAACACATCGCGAATGGCAGTTCCTGGCAGTGCATTCTTTAAGCTCCGGCGGTGGTGGGTGCTGGTTGCTGGTTGCCGTTTGGACTTTACCTGAATCTGGATTCGAGTTAAGATGGAGATTAAGCTAAGTACTTCTAATATTTTGATACCAGAAAAGTTTTGGATTCCCGTAGCGAATGTTTTGTCAAGTTGTGTGTTTTCCGTTTCTCATTTGATTGGTGGTTTTCGGTGCGCCTTGGAGTCATCTTTGCGTTCTAGAAACCGTTTTGATGTGATCAATTGAGGGCTCAATTGGTTTTTGGGTGTTTCAGCATGAACATGTGGATTGCACTTCTGAGTTCCAGTTGCTGTTTTGTGGAGGACTGTGCGACCGCCAGGCATTTATGGGATTGTATTCAAGTAAATTTGTTTAGTAGTTTCGTGATTGGATGAGCCCGTCACGTTTCCAGGAGTCTGTCGGTTCAGGATCTGTGGTCGCTTATTCTACGGTCCGTGGAATGTGACTGGAGAAGTGTAGGGAAGGGCTTTAAAGAGCAGCTTCGAAGGGAATATCAGGCGTCTTTTGATTGAGGTTTTGTCTACGTTGGGTGTATTGATCCATTCTGTTCTTCGGACATTCCGGGACCTTAAAGATTGTTGCAGTATGCACTGTTTTTTCATTTTTCAGTGACAAGACAGTGTATGTCGGTTTTTATTTTGTACATATATGAGTGATAAATTCATTATATCGTATTATTTTCATCATTGTCGTAGTATATTATTTGTAAGTATTTTTGAATTTTCCGAGTCTAACTTTTATATACATTTAAGTGTGTTTTCGTTTAACATATCGAAATACTCTTATATTTATCATATGGATGAAAGATGTTACTATTTGGATACATAAAAGTTTTCCACATACAATAATGATTCCAATTGTACAGGTGATTTAAAAGCATTGTAGCATAAGGTATTTTCCTTATACATTTGTATCAGCGGATATTATTTTTATATAAATAAATGCTGTTCAATTCTGCTACGTTTGATTTGGATAAGATTGGAGTTAGATCAGTGACCAACCGGTGAATGTCGTCATTTAAAGCCTATGAAATCCACTACAAATCAGTATAGCAGTGCAAAATAAAGGAACACCACATCCACATTTTAGATACACTATTCTTTTATATTTAATTTCAGGTCATCCATGGAGCTTGCAAGCTTTGTGGAAATTTTTTCTTGTGGCTATGATGCATTGTCTAAGCTTTCAGGTTCATTATAGATACGTAAATCCTTCTACAATTGCAGCAGGACAGCGAGTCTGCAGACATGTGTAATTATTATTATCATTTTACATTGTAATATCCCTCCTCTTTGTTTTATATACTGTTCTATAGGTTTTCCATATATTTTTTCATTATTTATTTGAATAGTATTCTATTATTTTACCTTGGAGCGTATGGTACGGTATGTCCACGCATCCTTCCTCCCTGTAGATTACAAAACGCGTTGTGGTTCAAATCTACTCATTTGAATCCAACTCATTTTACAGAATCATCTTTTGCGGTAAATGCAACGCAGTAGGCCTGGCCGCTTTGACGCTTGTATCATATCTCTGATATGCTGCAAAAGCATCAATATTGACAAAAAAATAATCGGGCGTTATCTAACCCAATTATTTCCAGGATGCTTTCTCGTACTGAGCTGCGTTTGTGTTAGATAAGATAAGATAAGATAAGAAAAAGATTCAATCTTGAGTTTTTAATAATTATAAAAATTAAAAATAATTCCTTTTTGTTAGAAAATTAGTTCAACATTGAAAACTTATTACTTATTGTTCTCATTGTTGTTGAGGTCAATACAATGTGAAAAAAAATGAAGATAATTAGACACAAAAATTGCAAGTTGGCAATTGAAGCCATACAATTGAAAATCGAGAATTTAAATTGAAAATTGAACATTGAAAACTGCAAATTGAAAACTGCAAATTGAAAATTGAACACTGAATTTCATGGAAACTTTAATATGATGTAGAAGGAGATGTTCGCTCATCACCATGAGGCACCAAGAGTGAACATTAATGTTTTTGGTTAGAATGAAAGATATGAAGAGAAAGTGTTGAAAGTTCCGTCAGTGTGCGGTAGGCTTGGAAATAGAACAGATGTTTAGGAAATTGGCAAAAAGAGCATGTGTACAGTGGTACTCGAACCAAAGACGTCCATTTTTGCCTAACATCCCACTGCGGGGTAGGTCGAAGCACGGACTAAGTCCGCCACTTCAACTGGCAAAAATGTCCGGTTTGAAAGAAGCTCATGTACCACTGATGGCTTGGGATAGTTGTCTAGCGATATATATAGTGTGCACTCTGTTTTTGATGCGCACATGGGAGAGGCACTCTCTACTTTTTGGGTTTGCTTTGATTCGCAACATCTGATACCTCGGAGAGAAACACCATGAAGCGATACGATACTGATCCCCACCAGTATATTTAGCCATCATTTTAGCCAAAAACATTAATGTTCACTCTTGGTGCCTCATGGTGATGAGCGAACATCTAATTCTACAATCTACAATCGTTACTCCACGCACGGAGAATACATAACATAACAATTAATGTATGTAAAAACTGTAATATGTTATCTGGAAATCTGGAAATTAGAACATTTAAATATTTTAAACACTCATTTTAGTTTGATGTTGAAGGAGATGTTCGCTCATCACCATGAGGCACCAAGAATGAACAACAATGTTTTTGGCTAGAATTGAAAGATATGAAGAGAAAGTTTTTGATAGTTCCGCTAGTGTGCGGCAGGCTCGGAAACATAGCAGATGTTTTAGGAAAATTGAGCGAAAAGGGCATGTGTACAGTGGTACTCGAACCAACGACATTTTTGCCTAACATCCCACTGCGGGGTAGGTTAAAGCACGGACTAAGTCCGCCACTTCAACATGCAAAAATGTCCGGTTGGAAGACGCTCATGTACCATAATCATAATCGTTACTCCTCGCACGGAGAATATATAAAATAACAATTAATGTATGACTCATTTTAGGTAAAAACTTAAAAGTTTAAAGTTAAAAATTGACAAATGAAAATTGAAAGTTGAAAGTTGAAAATTGAAAATACAATTTGAATAATTAAGACCAGCACATTGAAAATTTAAATTTGAAAATTGAAAATTGAGAATTTAATATTCTGAATTTAAAATTGAAAACGAAGAATTTAAATTTGAAGTTGAAAGTTTGAAAAAAAAAGTATATTATATAAAGTACGAAATTGTTAATTAAAAACTGAAAATTGTGAAGCCAATATCAGGATATTTGGATATTTCAAAAATTCAAAACATAAAATTGTAGGTAAATTGAAAGTTGAAAATCGAAAATTTGAAAATACCAAATGAAAATTGTAAGTTGAAATTTAAAACTAAAATTTGAAATCGAGAATTGAAATTGAAAATTGGACATTGAAGCCTACAAATTTAAAATAAAACATTGAATTTCATAGAAACTTTGAACTCTTATCTGGAAATCTGGCAATTAGAATAAACACATATTTAAAACACCTAAGACTCTAAATTAAAAATTGAATATTGAAAGTTAAAAATTCAAAAATTAGAATTGAAATTTGAAAGTTGATAATTGAAAATTGAAAATGCAGGTTGAATAAGAAGTAAAAATTAGGACCTGCACATTAAAGTTATAGTTGAAAATCGGAAATTAAAAATTCTAAATTGAATTTTCGAAATTCTGAACCGAAAATTTAAAATTCTGAATTTGCAATTTAAAAACGAAAAATTAAAATTTTAGAATTGAAAGTTTGAATAAAATGTTCAAAAAATTTTGAAATTGCAAATTGAAATCTGAAAATTGTGGAAGTCGAAATCGAGTTATTAGGATATTAAAAAAAAATCAGAATATAAAATTGAAAACTGAATGTTGAAAGTCGATACATTTAAAAGTACAAATTGAAAATTGAAAGTTGAGATTTAAAACTTTAAAACTGAAAATTGAAAATTGATCCGATTCGAATCAAAAATTGCACTTTGAAAAATAAAACTAAAAATTTAAAATTGAAAACTTCAAATTGTAGTTCTTGTTGTAAAACAAGAAAACTAAAATTGTAATTTAAAATTGAAAATTGAAAATTGAAAATAGAAAATTGAAAATAGAAAATTTAGAATTGAAAATCTGAAATTCTGAATTATAAATGACCATTTAAAATTATGAATTTAAAAATAAAAACGAAAAATTTGAACTTTACAATTGAAAGTTTGAAAAAATATTTTATAGAAAGTTTGAAATTGCTAATTGCAAATGAAATCTAAAAATCGTAAACTGTAAACTGAAAGTTGAAAATTTTACCTTACGGAAATATCATTCGATTTTTAACATCTAAATTGAAAATCTGGAAAGATATTTCAATCATTCAAAACATGAAATTGTGCAATTGTTAATTGAAAGTTGAAAATCGAAAATTTCAAAATGAGAACTAAAAACAAAATTGGATATATTATTAAAGAGATATTTAGATATTTCAAACATTGAATACATAAAATTGACAATTCATAATAGAAACACTAAAAAAAAGAACATCAAAAATTATAGCTTGAAAGTTGAAAATTGAAAACTTATAATTAACAATAGCAAATTAAAAAATGAAAACGGAATTTTAGTGTCAAAATAACGGTTTTCGTTCAGAGGGCGAAGGTATCGAAAATGCAATTTTTTTTTAATCCGGTATTGCGCTTTCACGTCTAAGATTTTCAAATTAGGGCAATGAAACAATTTTTAAAATATAATTAGACTCAAAAATTTCGTCAAACGTGATATTTTGTAAATCAACTTCCTGAACGAAATATCTGCAAATAAATCGCATTGGGTTTTTTGGAATTCCTTGACCTTCCTTGAGCATTGGGGTCGTTTTTGACTTATCAACATCCGAATTAATCTCTAACGTCTAAACTGAATAAACTAGGTATTTGAAATTTTTCGGCTTTTTCTAAATTTTGAAATCTTTTCCAGAGTATCCGGATGTGGCTAAATGCACTGGTAGGTCTATGGCACGATGCTTTCGAATATCAGTATTCAAAACCATGAATTTTGAACCGGTTTCAATATTGTCCTCTTTTGGCCCAACCGGAACCGGTTCCAGAGTATCGAGATGTGACAAAATCCTCTAATTTTAAATATCAGTATTTGAAATCGTATTTGAAGTATATGAGGTTCCAGAATTATCCTCTTCGGATGGTAACGGTTCTGGGTTCCTATGTGCCCAGAATGGCCAGTTATAAAAACATTGGAAATAACTTTTAATGGTGGCCAAGATATCAAAAACCGGCTTAAAAATATTTTTTTTGGGAGCGACGCAAGGTCTGGGGTCATTTTTTACCCTGAATGCAGTATGTGTAACTTTTCATAATGCATTAGAAATGTTAATAGGATCGTGTTTTGAGAAAAATACACGATGTTTTTATGATCGTTACCGAATTATCATCGTTGACTGAACTATCATCGAATATTGAAGATTTTCTTAAGCAAAGATTCGGTTCTTTCAAGCTTGAACTAAAATCATTAAGATCATCTATATACTTTACGAAGTTGATAAATAGTATCACTCAGGCTCTAATCGTAGAACCCGTTGGGCTTTAATAAGAGAACAGCTGAACAGACATTTTCCTTTCACTGCACACTTCCAGGGAGAAACTGAATATTCTTTCTCCTTGCCATCATCATTCACAGTTCGATCTTCCATGTTCCTTCTCCTCACGCTAGGTGGTGGTGACGATATGCACATCTGTTAGCAGCCGTTATCGCTTCCAGTCGTGCATCCATTTTTGACACCCTAGCGCAACAGTTTTGTCGTTTTTTTTTTGTTTTTCTTCCCAACACACACCGAAATCCTTAAACCAGTTTCTCCTAATCGGTGCCATTCGAGCGGATCGACCTAAGAAATTTGTCCCGCTCCGCATCGCTTCCACCGGCGATCCTCCGCTTCCTTTTGGAAACTACTCTGTTTTTCGTCTGCTGCTGTTGTTGCCGCCGATACAAATCTAAATTGTTTAATCCGAAGCGACAGTCCATCGGAGTTGGGACTCTCTAATTTTTCTGTCTCCTCTTTGGCACATCGTTCATTAGCACGACCGGGTCGTTCGAGGACATCCATCCATATGCTGATGCTTCGATGCTTTCGATATTGATCTGGGTGAGAAAGGGTAGGCCAGCCAGCGCCCGTCCGTCCGCAGAGACAAAAGCGAGGCGTCCAAATTAATTGAGTTCCGATGATATGCATCTTCCAGGCTGCTCGGGTGCTTTCCCAAAACAGGGTATGAATTTCATAATCCGGCTAATTTTGCTCTTCTGGGGGTGCTCGAATTTACACAGT
This sequence comes from Aedes japonicus, assembly GCA_034211315.2. Lineage (NCBI taxonomy): Eukaryota > Metazoa > Arthropoda > Insecta > Diptera > Culicidae > Aedes > Aedes japonicus. Next base: position 105,576 of record JASCZW010003837.1, read on the forward strand.
CATCTCACGCGCCCTCGTCGCCGCCAGGACCGATAAGGATCGTCGTGGCCGCTCGTAGTCACGAATTGGTCCAGATCGGTCGGCATTAGTAGGTATATTAGTACGGGGCGAACCAAGCGAGACAAGGTGATGCTGGGAAAGTGTTGGACGATGATCCGCCGAGCCGAGTGTTGATTGGATATGTTTGTCTTGGGCACGTGGCTCTGACGGAGGTGGAAAAGGGCTTCGGGCGGTGATAAATGATGCGGTGTAATTTGAGAATCTGTTTCCAATAGTTGATATCACTGACAGGTACAGTGTTGGAATTTACGATATGCCGGCTTACATCCTGAGATTGACGAGTCGATTGTGCTGTGGTGATTGATCGGAGTTGAATCGTTTCCATGAGATCAGGTTAGGTTGAAAATGCATTGCTTATTGGAGCAGAATTGAATGAATCACTCTAAGGCGCTCGATTATGTTTAAAATAGATTGGATTTTAGGGAGTATCTTATGAACAACCTAATGTTTCTCTTCTATATTGTTTTTATTACAAATTTCCTAATTAATTGACTCTTCGAACATTTCAAAATCATGTTTTGACCACACTAATTTCCAAAATCGAATAATATTTTCAAAATGTATCTAAAATAATAGAAATGGAATTAGTTAGGATTCTGTACGCAAGTCGGAAAACTATTGACCAAATCTAAATGTGAAGAATTCTCGAGTAGTTTTTCAAACAGATGTATATGTTTTTGTAAACAAAGAGGGGTTTGCACTTTCAACACAAAGAATAACATATCTGTAATATGATGGTGATGCTACTTCTCGTGAGCGTGCTCAGAGTTTTGCGAAATATACGTTTGAATCTTACTTACCCTGTTTGTTTACAAAATCAGATACGTCTGTTTGAAAAAGTACTCGAAAATTGTTCGATACGTATCTACTAATTATCTATTTTACTATGAGCTTGAAACAATTTATAGATATTGATATTGATATTGATTAAAATCATGTAGGGAACTCAATTGGAAACAATATTGAAATGGCCATCGATTTGTGGAACCTTTATCCCAAAAAAAATCACAACGAAAGCAGCTATGATATACACATTATATTTTGTTCGTTCTCGAGTTTTAACCCATTCGTGATAACTGGACCCTGTCAATGGGCAGGTGTACCTAAAGCGTCCTCATCAGGGGTCACACGATGGTCCTACGATTTTCTGGCCGGATTTAGCCGCGTGCCATTACTCGGAAGAGGTTTTGGAGTGGTACAAGGCTGAGGAGGCCAGTTTTGTACCAAAGCATCTCAACCCCCCGAACGCACCGGAACTGTGGCCAATTGAAAAGTACTGGGCCATCATGAAGCAGGCACTTCGGAAGCATCCTAAGGAAGTGCAATTGGAGGAAGATATGAAGAAAAAATGGATTACCACGTAGAAAAAAAGTTGATCCAAATGTTGTACAGAACGTTACGAGTAGTGTAAAGAAGAAGGTTCGTACATTTGGAAATAAAATTGAAATTGAAGAAAACCAAAATGGGAAAATATTCATAGCATGTTTTATTTTACTCCCTTGAAGTATGAAGATGATTGGGTGAACGTGCGAATTTTGCTGAGCATTTGTGTGTGTTGTAATTTGATTCCGTACACCCTTTAAAATTGATCATTGAATATTGCAAATTGAAAATTGAATATTCAACCCCATGCGCATGGACCCCTCATGGAAATCCTTAAAAATCTCGAAATATGGAGATCTGGAAATTGAAAATATGAAAATCAGGAATCTGAATTGAACTTCAATTTTCAAAACTTTACATTATAAATTGAAAATTTGAAATTTGAGAATGGAAATTTAAAATTAAAAATCAAAAAATTAACTCGCAATTGAAAATTGAAAGTTTCAAAATGAAAAATAAAAAATCGAATATTGAAAATAAAAAACAAAACACTGAGAAATAATCATTGAAAATTGAAAATTCAACCTCAGAGGAACCTCATGGAAACCTCAAAATCTCAAAAATTGGAGGAAAGTGGGATTCTGAAAATCAGGATGTTTGAATATTGCAAGCAATTAAAACTCCAAATTAAAAATTAAGAGCTACAAATCGAAAGGTTTAAACTGCAAATGTTAAATTCATAATCGAAAAATTAAAATTGAAAATTGAAAGTTGAAAATTGAGAATGGACAATTGAAATTGATAATTGAACAATGAAAACTGCAAATTGAAAATTGAACATTGCACTTCATGGAAACTTCACAATCTAATATGGAAATCTGGAAATAAGAATATGTGAATATTTAAAACACTCAACATATTCAATAATAAATAAAAATTTGGAAGTTGACAATCGAAAAATGAAAAAAGAAAATCAAAAATCGAAAGTACAAGTTAAATAAGGAGTTGAAAATTAAGACCTGCACAATGAAAAATGTTAGTTGATAATTGACAATTCCGATTTCTGAATTTAAAATTTGAGGTATGAAAAAAAGTATTTTGTAAAAAGTTTGAAATTAAAAATTGAAAACTGAAAACTGCGGAAACCGAAACAAGGATATTTGGATATTTCATAAATTTAAAACTTAAAATTCAAAATTGATTTTTGAAACCGAATATTGAAAATCGACAGTGGAAATTTAAAAATCGAAAATCGTGAATTCAAAATTGAGAATTGCAAATTGAAAAATAAAAATTGAAAATTGAAAACAAAAAATTTTGAACTCTAAATTGAAAGTTAAAAGTTTAACCTCATGGAAACTTAAAAATCTACATTGAAAATCTGAAAAGGTATACCAAACGTTCCAAACTTACCACTGAAAATGGAAAATTTCAAATCGAAAGTTGAAAACTGCAAACTAAAAATTTAAAATCAGCAATTAAAAATTAAAATTGAAAACTGAAAGTTGAAAATTGAAAATAGACAACGAAAAAAATTAACAAAAAATAAAACTGATCAGTGGAACTTGCAAATTGAAAATTGCAAATTGAAAATTGTAGAATGAAAATTGAGAATTGAAAATTGGATGTTGAAAATTAAAAATTTGAACCAGCAAATTAAAAATTGAAAACGGAACCTCATGGGAAATCCTGGAGACTTCAGAATCTCGAAATTGATCCGGAAATTTCAAACTTTAAAATCATAAAAATAGGATCATTCAGAAATAAAAAATAAAAAGTGAAAACTGAAAATTAAAAATTGAAAATTGGAAACGGAACCTCACGAAAACTCTAGAATCTTGGAATTCCAAGATCCGGAATATTCATGTTTCAGAAATGAAAATTTAAAATTAAAAATTGAAATTGAATCACAAAATTACAAAATCATAAAAAAGAAACGCAGAAAATCAGAAAATCAGAAAAAATCAGAGAAAACCAGAGAAAATAAGAGAAAATCAAAAAATCAGAAAATCAGACAATTAGACAATAAGAAAATCAGAAAATCAGAAAATTACAAAATTCAGAAAATCAGAAGGACGAAAAATCAGAAAATTAGAATACCAGAGTGGCAGATATCTAAAAAAAAAACTGAAAATCCGGGAATTTGATTGTCAGAAAACCTGAAAATCAGATAATTTGTAAATAAGGAAAGCTGAAAATCAGAGAATCAGAAAACCAGACAATCAGAAAAGCAGACTATCAGAAAATCAGAAAATCAGAAAATCAGAAATTCAAAAAATCAGAAAATCAACCAATCAAAAATTCAGAATATCAAAATCATAAAATCGACAAATCAAAAAATCAAAATATCAGAATATCAAAATATCAGAAAATCAGAAGATAAGATAATCAGCAAATCTGAAAATCAAACAAAACACAAAATCCAACAAAATCACAAAATTTACAGAATTAACAAAAATTACAAAGATCACAAATATCACAAAAATCACTAAAGTTCCAAAAATTACAAAAATCACAAAAATTACACAAATCTAAAAAATCACAAATATTACAAATATTACAAAAATTACAAAAATTACAAAAATTACAAAAATTACAAAAATTACAAAAATTACAAAAATTACAAAAATTACAAAAATTACAAAAATTACAAAAATTACAAAAATTACAAAAATTACAAAAATTACAAAAATTACAAAAATTACAAAAATTACAAAAATTACAAAAATTACAAAAATTACAAATATTACAAAAATTACAAAAATTAAAAAAATTACAAAAATTACAAAAATTACAAAAATTACAAAAATTACAAAAATTACAAAAATTACAAAAATTACAAAAATTACAAAAATTACAAAAATTACAAAAATTACAAAAATTACAAAAATTACAAAAATTACATATATTACAAAAATTACAAAAATTACAAAAATTACAAAAATTACAAAAATTACAAAAATTACAAAAATTACAAAAATTACAAAAAATTTAAAATTTAAAAATTTAAAAATTTACAATTTAAATACATATTACATAAATCATAAAATCAGCAAATCAGGAAATCTGCCAATCAGAAAATCATAAACTCAGCAAATCAGGAAATTAGGAAATTAGGAAATAAGGAAGTAAGGAATTCAGAGAGTCAGAAAATCAGAAAACCAGAATTGAAAATTGAAAATTCAATCCTTACCTCATGAAAACCCTTGAGAATCTGTAAATTGGAAAGACGAAAATCAAGGTGTCTTTAATTGAACTTTAATTTTCGAAACTAAAAATTGAAAATTGAAAATTTTAAATTTGAAAATGAAAAACATTAAAAATCAAAAACCAAAAAATTAAAGTTGTGAATTGGAAATTGAAAGTCGTAAGATTAAAAGTTAAAAATATAAAACCGAGGATGAAAAATTAAAAACTGAACATTGAAAAACGAACATTGAAACTTCATGGAAACCTCAAAATCTCGAAAATAGAAGGAAAGCGAAGTTCTGAAAATCAGGATGCTTGGATGGTGCATATATCAAAAACAATAACAAAATTACAAAAATAACAAAAATCACAAAAATCCCAAAAATTACAAAAATCTCAAAAATTACAAATTGTATTACAAAAATTACAAAAATACCGGAATAACAAAAGTAACAAATATTACAAAAATTACAAAAATTACAAAAATTACAGAATTAACAAAAATTATAAAAATTACAAAAATTACATGAATCACAAAAATCTGAAAATTAGGAAATCATAAAATCAGGAAATCTGCCAATTGCAAAATCATAAAATCAGCAAATTAGGAAATAAGGAAATAAGGAAGTAAAGAATTCAAAAAGTCAGGAAATCAGAAAACCAGAATTTCATAATATCAGAGAATCAGACAATCAGAAAGTCAGAAAATCAGAAAATCAGAAAATCAGAAAATCAGAAAATCAGAAAATCAGAAAATCAGAAGTTCAAAAAAACAGAAAATCAACCAATCAAAAAATCAGATTATCAGAAAATCCGGAAATCCAAAAATCAGAAAATCAGAAAATCAGAAAATCAGAAAATCAACTAATTTAAATATCAAAAAATCAGAATATCAGAACTAAGGGTATTCAGAAAATCAGAAAATCAAAAAATCAAAAATATCACAAAAACCACAAAAATCCCAAAAATAACAGAAAACACATCAAAAATATAATAAAATTACAAAAATCACAAAAATCTAAAAAATCACAGAGATCACAAAAATCACAAAAATCACAAAAATTACAAAAATCACAAAAATCACATATATCACATAAATCACAAAAATTACAAAAATTACATATATTACAAAAATTACAAAAAGAAAAATAAAAAAAGTGCAAAAATTACAATTAAAAAAATAAAAACTGATAATCTGAAAATCTGGAAATTTGAAAATCTGAACATCAGAAAACCATTGAATCAGAAAATTTCGAAATAAGAAAATCAGAGTCAGAATATAAGAAATCTCAATCCTGCTTGTCGCTGTCGTTTAGAGTCAGACATGTGTCATCATCCAAAATTTTCCAAAATCTGAATATCAGAAAATTGGAAAATCGGAAAATTGGTAAATCAAAAGATCGTTAAATCGAAAAATCAGTTTCGTTAGTTCAACCGGTTCAACCGACCTTTCGGCTCAGAGCACGTCCCGATTTCGCTATCTTTCTCACTGTTCAGCCTCAGCTTCTACGCGACTATCCAGTCGCGTATGGGACGGCAAAAATCCGGCTTCCGCTCGGTGTCAAAGTTTTATTTTAACAATTTACAAAAATATATTACAGATGTTCTGCACTTTTTCGATTCTTATGAACTACCCAAAAAGATTCCCCAACATCAGATTTGAAAAAAAAAATCCCATTCAAACCAAAAGTTGAAACTACATGGCAATTAGGCTTCATCTATCTAAGAAACAAACCAAAAAGTTTTCATGAAAGTTAAGGAAAGAGACTTCTAAAATCCCCAAACACTATATATATTCGGATCATCCTCTTTGAACTTCCAGTAAATGAACCACAAGCAAAATAAAATCATGATTAAAAACGGATCAAATCCCACCCTCCTTTGAACGCATTCTTCCAAATAAAGTAAGAATCCTCATTTCCACTGAAAACGTGGGACCGGAAAGTCATTATCCCGATGGCACTATTCCACCCAACGATGACTTCACCAAGTGGATAGATACCACGAGAGAAAAAGACAGTCAATTGAAAAGCAATCATGGGCGCTCAGAAAACCATAGGGAACCCCCTCCCCTCCTCTTATCCGGCTTACAATGTTGATACGTTCATACAACTAAAGAAATGCTTGGCTAAGCAAAAATCGCACACGCTTCCGCCGGACCTCTTGGATCTGGTGGGGAAGACAGAGAGAGCAAAACAAAATCAGAACAAATCAGAGTCAACTCTTGCGTGAATATTTCCTCCACCCCCATCTTCGCCGGACCGGGTTCATAAAAGAGAAACCATTTTCCTCCCACGAACCGTCGCTCCTTACCCGGTTGGCCAGGATCCGATGCACACAGCTATCGACACGTATTAACCGGAGCTCTACCGGCGTTGCTCTCTTTGCACTCTGCGAAGACCGCCGCCTCAACGACAGCAGCAGCGTGGAGAGAAATTCCTCGATAAAATCGAAATGTCAAATACAATCAGTGAAATTGAGAGGAAGTCCCATCAAAAAGGAAGACCCCCCCGGCTGCTGCTGCTGCTTGTTCCTACTTTTGTCTTTCGGTGCGAACCAAGGCCCAAAATAACTAAACGACTCTGGAGGGAGTTTTCTGGCTCCCGGGTTCAGCTTTTGTTCACTTTGCCACCCAATCGACGGCCATACGCCCTTTGTCATAGAAACGGTGCGGAGTTCCAGCTGTGTGTGTGCGTGAATTTTACTGTGCAGTCGAACAGAAAATGAACGAAAGGATAACAGGAAGACTTGGACGACGACGACCGAAGATGGGATATTGGTATTGGAATCGGAACGGAAATGGATGAGCTTTCAGCCGGCGGTGAAATGGGGGGCGCGGTAAGCTTTGGCCTTTTGTCAATGGGTTTGGGATTGACGTTTCATTGTTCGGCCGATTAGGTGGACATTGAGGGGAACAAAAGAGGACTTGGTGGAGCGGTATTCATGGGTCTGCTGGTTGTCTCGGTTTCTGGGTCGTTGTTTATCTTGTATGGTTAGATGAAAGGTTAGAGTTGGGCAATCATCGGGAGTAATGGATACGTTTGATGTTGTGATTAAAAGGTAGGAAGCTAAGTGAAGAGTTTGGTTTGTTTTGAGTCGTAATCTACCATGAATCCTCTCCATCTCGTTACTGAGCCACTTAGAAAAATCATGTAAGAAATGCTTTTTGAAAGGTGAAAGGGGAGTACCTATTTTATATCTTTTGTTTCCTTTTTTTACTGTGATAGTAAATAAGAAAGAGAGAGAGAGAGAGAGGAAGAGAGAGAGAGAGAGAGAGAGAGAGAGAGAGAGAGAGAGAGAGAGATTAAATATCAATCAATTTATAATTGATTGCTTTCGTGTAATTTCTGATTTCCATTTCTTCGTTGGTAAGGCTGAACATATTACTCCACGATCTTTGAATTCTCTCAACTTAACCGATAACCCAAGCAAGCCAGCCTAGATATACATACAAAAAAACAGTCACACGTGTGGCGTCCCACCATTCAATCCTCAGCAGAAGATTGGATGGTCGGACTACGCTCTTACAAAACAGCTACTTACTTGAGCGTCCTGCTCGTACGGTGGTCCAAGAAGTAAAGAGGCAGAGTCTTCCTCTGGGGGAGCCAAGTGCTCACCGTAGATGTACGCGTTGGGAGAGCGCGAGAGCGAAAGAGAGTAGGTGATTACTCTGCTGTGTTCACTGACAGCAGGGGTGGACATGATCCACAGTAAATAATAACTGCGGATGAACGCTCCAATAGGGATGTGTTATTATAATAGGGTAACCTATATCCCACATCTTCCTCCTTCTCCAAATAAAAAATAATAATAATAAAAAAAATGGTAGCAATTGTGTAATATTTATTTCTCTACATATGGCTTCTACTGATCCGAACTCATACCTTGTCTTGATTTTCGTCATAGGTCCATCCTGATGGTACGTTGTCCTTTTCCTCCTTAGCATGGATATTCCGGATGCTCTTATGACGACAAGTTGAAGCAAAATGACCTATCTTGCCACATCCAAAACATTTTCTGTTTTTTGCTGGGCACACATTCTGTGTGTGTACTGAACTATTGCATCTCCAGCAGCGGAAACGGTGGCCTTGACGGTGTCCACTGAATCCCTGCAATTAACCATTTCGAGGTATCCTCCGGGTAACAGCAAGAACTTCAGGCTTGTTTTCCGGGATATTGTGAGCAACTGCATCCACTGTTAATGCTTCCTTCCGAGCAACAGCCTTCACTGTGAGGTCAACTCCGTGCCCATCCTTGCACCTTCTGCCAGCTTTCTGTCACGCATACCGTTTAACAATTGGGTGTATACAAAAAGATCTTCATCCTGCTCAATGTACTCACAAAGTCTAACTTTTGACTTCAACCGTGCATGAAAGTTGATTATTGTTTCGTCTCTTCCTTGGGACATCCGGCTAAACATCTCATGTTCCGTGATTGGATCCGATAGTTTCCGCAAATGAGCGTTAATATTATCGATCATTGCTCGATAACAACGTGGGTCGTTCAGGCCTGGCCTAAGTTTGGTGATTCGTACAATATCCTGAAGGTCATCTCCCATTCATATAAAGAGATGCTTCGCAAGTTGAGCGGGATCCTTGATGTTTGAAAAGTGATGCTGCGATCTCAAACTTCTCAAGAAATCGGCACCACTCTTCCCGAAGTCTACTTGTTGGTACATTCTTCGGAAAATAAGGAGTGTGATCCAATCGAGAACCACCAGTAGCAAAAATTTCTACTTGCATGGAAGCGCAAGGTTGAGCATAACAACGCCAACCTATTTCAGGCCCACGAGGTTTCTCCATAGCTGGTTGATTACCTTCCCTATAGACCTCACATTCGTGAGTTTCTATCTCTTCAGTGGCACCGATGATTCCGGATTCAATATCATCCAAATACTCTTCTTCTGGTTCACCAGGCTGATCAGGATGACACACTGACTCAACTGATGGGGCGCGTACATATCGTCCAGTCAACATTTTTAAGAATTGGCTATAAAGTGAAATAAAAAAAGACATAATTCTTATGCTCAATTCATAGGAAGTAAGTGATAAAACCAAGTACAATTCACTACTTTCAAAATCACACTCCACAACAACACGCTATTGAAATATGAAGTCAGTTGACCCGGTTTCTTCTTCTTCTTCTTTTTTCACAAGCAGTGGCTGTCACAGCACACTGAAGCGGTTGTTACAACTCGCTATCTCTCAAAATCTTGATGGCTGTCGCAGCACATAGAAGCGGTTGTCACAACTCGCGCTCTCTCTCTCTCTCTCTCTCTCTCTCTCTCTCTCAATATCTTGATGGCTGTCGCAGCACATGGGAGCGGTTGACCAACGCGCTATTTCGGCATAATGGCTTTCAAAGCTCACTGAAGCGGTTGACACAACGCGCTTTTTTCCTAAACATTCCAGCGAATGTCACAGCACACAAAAATGGCTGATTCCACGAGTCATTCCGATTATTTTTTCACAATGGTTGACACAGCACATTGATGCAGTTTGCATAGCACAAAATTTTCTAGCTTTTACTGCAGGGCGACTCACGGCACACAATTTTCCAGCAATTCTATCAAATTTAAATGAATTTTCATCCTTGCTAAACAGCTAAACTAAACACTAATTATTGCACTTCACAATCCACAATGCTAAATAAATTTAGAAAAGATGGCCGCATAAGGCGAGCACAATTTTCTACTAGCCACTACTTCGCGAAAATAAACAGGCTTGGGAGTAACAAATAATTTACAAATCACTAGCACCACAGCGAACGTTGAATTATCAGCATATTTTTACTTTGATTATTTCCGAACCACTTTGAAAAAAAAAAACTGCTGGCAGGATCGCCATTGTGGCGTCCCACCATTCAATCCTCAGCAGAAAATTGGATGGTCGGACTACGCTCTTACAAAACAGCTACTTACTTGAGCGTCCTGCCCGTACGGTGGTCCAAGAAGTAAAGAGGCAGAGTCTTCCTCTGGGGGAGCCAAGTGCTCACCGTAGATGTACGCGTTGGGAGAGCGCGAGAGCGAAAGAGAGTAGGTGATTACTCTGCTGTGTTCACTGACAGCAGGGTGGACATGATCCACAGTAAATAATAACTGCGGATGAACGCTCCAATAGGGATGTGTTATTATAATAAGGCGCACCTATATCCCACAACACGTTACAAACTGGCTATTCATGTAGATAAAAGAACAATGATTTAATCAGAAAACCGTTGGTCCAATGTAAATGGTGTATGGCAGTGGCGTATCCACGGGGGGAGGGTTAACCCCCTCCTCCTAGAGCCCTAAAATTGGTATTAACTTTTACATCTAAAAACGCTCTCAGCCAGCTTATCTACATTCTTCTACTGCTTTGTCGTTCGTGTATCGTCAGTGGCGATGGCGAAATCGTTTGAGTATGCTTCTCTGACACGCTGCGCACACACTCAATTAAATGCTCTCTCCTCTCCTCTCCTGTCAGCTTATGCTAGCACTGACTTTGCTCGCGGAAGTTTTAGCGCGTTTTTTTCCGCATCCTTATAAAGACAGAGAGCATGGATGGAGAATGCCTTTCTCCAACTCCGAGTAGAATTGCCTTCCAGCCAGGGTTGCCATTAGTTTTTGAAACATATCTGGCATGCCACAAATAAAAAATCTGGCAAAATCTGACAATACGCGGAAATGTAAAAATCTGGACTAACATTTGAAAAGCGTCAAAGGGGTTTTACAAATGCTGATAGGCCATTTTTTACTCTCTGTTCGGGACATAAACCACTGCGACCAGTAATTTAATCTATTGTAGTTATATCCCGTATCCTTTGTTTAGTGCATGTCGAGTTACTTCACCACTATTGAGAAATGATGAAGTATTCGGTGTTGTTACAGTTGTCACTGTTTGTTTTGTTGGCAATGAATCAAGTTTTATTGAACGTTTCCGCTATTTAAACCCTTTGTGAGTGACAGCACTCTTCAAAGGTGCCCCCCTTTATCAGTCAAAACCGGATTCAATGCAAACAAAACAAACAATGACTCCGATACTGGCCATGCTTCAAAATCCCAGTCCTAACCAATTCAAACTATAAAACATCAAATAGAATATGAAAATTCACATAAATGAAGAGTAACCATGTTTTCCTTATTCCAAGCTCATCCTCGAAGGCTCAATCCGAGTATTGTCACTTTTCACAAGACATAAAATGTAATAAGGACTATTATATGTTCATTTGACTAAAGGGCGATACGGTCAAAATTTGGTCAATATCAACTTGACGTATTTCTTTCAATTTTGCATTTAAAAAACCTGAACACCCCTCATTTTGAAGGTGTGTGTGTGTAGAATGTTGCTCCTATTTTGATTTTGGAATTCACTCTTCAGTTGTCAAAATGCCGTCCAAGCAAGAAGAGCAGCGTATCAAAATTTTGCTCGCGCATCGCGAAAATCCGAGCTACTCGCACGCAAAGTTGGCAAAATCGCTAAAAGTTGCCAAATCAACCGTTACAAATGTAATTAAAGTGTTTGGGGAACGTTTGTCGACAGCCAGGAAGTCTGGATCGGGGGGAAATCGAAAACCGGAAGCCGCTGAGACGACAAAGAGAGTTGCCGGTAGTTTCAAGCGAAACCCTAACCTATCTCTCCGAGATGCCGCAAATAAGCTGGGTGTATCGTCTACAACCGTGCATCGAGCCAAAAACGAGCCGGACTATCGACTTACAAGAAGGTAGTGACTCCAAATCGCGATGATAAACAAAATACGACGGCCAAAGCGCGATCCCGGAGGCTGTACACGACGATGCTGACGAAGTTTGACTGCGTGGTAATGGACGACGAAACCTACGTCAAAGCCAACTACAAGCAGCTTCCGGGACAGGAGTTTTATACGGCAAAGGAAGGGAAAGGTAGCAGATATTTTCAAGCACACGAAACTGTCAAAGTTCGCAAAGAAATATCTGGTTTGGCAAGCCATCTGTACCTGTGGCTTGAAAAGCAGCATGTTCATAGCTTCCGGGACTGTCAACCAAGAAATTTACGTGAAAGAGTGTTTGAATAAACGTCTGCTGCCTTTCCTGAAGAAACACGGTTGTTCCGTACTGTTTTGGCCGGATTTGGCATCTTGCCATTACGGTAAAAAGGCCATGGAGTGGTACGCCGCCAACAACGTGCAGGTGGTTCCCAAGGACAAGAACCCTCCCAACACGCCAGAGCTCCGCCCAATTGAGAAATACTGGGCTATTGTCAAGCGGAACCTAAAGAAGACCAAAAAAACTGCTAAGGACGAGCAGCAGTTCAAGGCAAACTGGCTTTCTGCGGCGAAGAAGGTGGACAAGGTGGCTGTACAAAATCTGATGGCAGGGGTCAAGCGTAAGGCCCGGCAATTCTGATTTGGAAAAGCGGAAGCCTAACTGAATATTTTTCCTGAATTTTATACTAATTGAACTTGAAAAAGAAATTTAATTTGATTTTTTAAATAAACGATTTCACCGATTTACACGCGTTTTCCCTTGACCAAATTTTGACCGTATCACCCTTTACAAAACAAATATGTTCCATAGTTTGAATTAATTCGGACTAGGGTTCGGTGGTAGATCTGATACCCCGTTACGCACCACGAAAAGGTTATCTACCAGCGATACGGGTCTGAAAAGCCCCTTACAAATGTTGTCCCAAAATGAGTCATTTTCTGACTCGTACACTCGCATTCTTTTGTAACAGTTAAGCGTGAAATAACACTATTTGACCGATGCCAAAGGACGAGTGCCAGTGGACGAGAACTGCAGTCACGCAAATCACTAAACGCTTCAGTGGAGTGGGATTGAACGAAGCTTTTTTTTAATCTGTTCTTATTTCAAAAAAGTCTGGCATTATGCAGGGTTTCTCTTATTGTTTTTTGTCGATAAAAAGTCTGGCAGTGCCAGATAAATCTGGCATAATGGCACCCCTGATTCTAGCTGCTGCTACGGACCAGATGATTGTATGACGTTTCTCTCTAATTGACAAACTTGTTTGGCACACTTTTTCAGCATTAGCTTCTCACCCGTCGTCGACCGTACTTGGTTGTAAAAAAGCGTCAGCGCAATTCGTTTTATACAGTGCAAGTTAATGAGAAAATCAGTGCTTATTTCAGATAAGTGAATATCGAAATTTTTTAAATGGATATCCGTAATTTTTTTTCCGCTTCTTCATCAAGCTCGTACCATCGTTCCGGTAAGTGTACATGCCGCATGACAGTTTAATTGTTTTTCAAATATAATAGACTTTATTGACCATTAGATCAGTTCAAAATAAGGAATTATATGTCAATGATAAAGTTTATTTAGTTTAAAGGAGACACTTATTTATTAAAGTGCCATTAAACAACTTAACTTTAAACAATGTTAAATCAAAACCTTGAGATTTCCCATGAATAGAACATTTTAATTGTACAGAAATTATATTCCCAATGAAAAATTTAAAAAATACTGAAACTGGAAGATGCTTTTATAAGGTGAACGTTTTTGTCCATTTGTTCTGTTTCCAGGACAAGAGCATCGCCCTGTATCAACAATTGATGAAAACAAAACCAAACTAAAAAGAAACAAACAGAAAAATCTCCAACTCCGCCGATAGCTCAACCGAGTTTCACTGCGACACATGAAGACTTTGGGGTATTGATGACAAATCAGGCATGTTGAATCCAAAAAAAAAATATTGGCTTTGACACTTTTATTTACACATTTTGCAATTTTAATGAGATAATTTCCTGTTATTTGCTATTTTAAAACAGATTGATGATGCTGTTAAAATGAAAATCCTCACGACAAAAAAATCTACCAATCGTGGACTCCTGACGTGCGGTTTGCTTTTCCCCAGTCTGGTCCCAGAAACTTGAAATTTAATCATCGATGGATTTTAGAATGGAGCTGGCTGGTTTACTCTGTTTCACAGGATGGAGTTTACTGTAAATTTTGTGCGTTTTCAACAACTGTGGGAGCACAAAGTTCCAGTGCTGGTAAACTGGTGAAATCTGCTTACAAAAATTGGAAAAATGCCAGGGAAGATTTTCGTCACCACGAATCTACAAAATACCACCAAGATTGCGTGAAGAAAACTGAGAGTTTCATCGCGTCGTATACTGGGGCACGAATAAGCGTAGATCTTGTTTTGGACGAAGGTCGAGCCAAGCAGATTAAAATCAATCGTGAAAAACTGAAGCCCATTATTTCCACTCTAATATTCCTTGCCCGTGAGGGACTTCCTCTTCGGGGTCATAGGGATGCTGGACCATTGGATTTGGATGAGGACTACCGGAAACAGGAGGGAAACTTCAGGAGTCTTTTGAAGTTCAAGGTAAATGCTGGAGATCAGTTGCTGAAGAGTCACATAGAGAATGCTCCATTGAACGCCAACTATCTGAGCCCGAAAATTCAAAATGAAATAATCGCCGCTTTCAATGAGATCGGGCTTGGGCAACTTATTTCTCGTGTACTCAAAGCAAAGTATTATACCATTCTGTGTGATGATACAACAGACATATCTAATGTGTCGCAAATGTCATTCTGTCTGCGTTTCGTTGAGGATTTAAAAGTATGCGAGGAGTTCATTCAATTTTATCCTGTTGAAGATTTTACCGGTAAAGGATTGGCAACAAAAATTATGTTTATTCTGGATGCTCTGAAACTTCCGTATGAAGACATGGTTGGTCAGGGATATGATGCTGCAAGATCGATGAGTGGACATCTGAAGGGAGCACAAGCTATTATACGGGAGAAATGTCCTAAGGCGCTGTGCGTGCATTGTTGCTCTCATTCATTGAATTTGTCGATATCTGATGGTTGTGCCCTTCAACCGATCAAACACTGCATGGGGCTCATTGAAACTGTCTACAACTTTTTCAACTCACCCAAAAGGACTCTCGTCTTGAACGAAAAAATTGAAAATGCTGAAAAAGAGGTTAAGTCTAAGAAACTCAAGCGAATGTGTCCTACGCGCTGGGTAGAGAGACATTATTCGCTCAAATCATTCGTGCAACTATTGCCATCAGTTCTCGCTGCATTGAAGGAAATTTTGAACTGGAACGATAAAAAATCAGCAACAGATGCACAGTTGCTGACGAACAGTATTGAAAAATTCGAGTTCATATTGACGTTGATGACGATTGATTTTATTTTTGAAATTACCCTTCCACTCAGTATTTATCTGCAATCTGAAGGACTTGATTTAGCTCTTGCAGTAGATTCCGCTTCGACGATCCGCAGCTCATTGCTGGCCATAAAAGAATACGCGTCTAAGCACTTCCGTGCACTGTACGAAAAGACTGTGAATATTTGTGAAGAGCTGGATATCCCTGTTGGAGACGGTAAAAGGAAGAGAAAAGCCCACAAGGACTATTTGGAAGCGGAATCTGTTGAGGAGTACTATCTGGAATTTCTATTCATACCATTCGTGGAAAATACCGCCGATTCTCTGCAACTAAAGTTTGAAAAACATGAAAACATTTTGAAACCGATTCAAATCATGTAAAAAACAAATGCTAGCAGATTGAAGATGACACGAGCAACAGAGGAACTGGCAAAGTTTTACAGCATTGACAGATTTGATGGTGTTTCTGGAGAAGTAATTATTTGGCAGCAAATGGTGATGAGCCACATACCAAAAAATGCAACGGATGCATTAAAGATTTGCAATAAAGACTTGATGCCAACCATCGTCAGTTTGTTGTAAATAATGGCAACAATTCCAGTGACCACATGCACAGCTGAGCGATCATTCTCCACATCGAAATTGCTTAAATTATATTTGCAAAATACCACCGGAGAGGATCGGCTGAACGGATTGGCGATGATGTTCGTACACGAGGACATAATCATTGATGAGAACGAAGTTTTGGATGTTCTGTCAAAAAAGGGATGGAAAATAAACATTTGTTTGTAAATAGATAAGATGCCAATAAAAAAAAGCGTTAAATTTATTTTTATATACTACTATCTATACTACTGATTGAAAAAAAACCAATATTTAAAAAGAAAATCAGAAATAAGGGATGTTCAACTGTCATGTTGAGGCACAGCAATGTTTGTCTCCTTTAAAGTCTTGATTGATTTCCATATATTTTAAAATCATATAGAAACCCCTCCCCCCCCCCCCCTAAAACAATTTTCTGGGTACGCCATTACGATTGAGTAGTGGTAGCTGACTAGATCCGGCCAAACGATAACTTTTTCCACTTTTTCAGACACTCTTTAATGTAAACCTTCGACGTCATTGTGTGATGAAAACCTTGGTTTGAAGGCCACAACTGCAGATTCCTTGCAAAATCATTAGTTTCCGAACAAACGTATCAGCAAAAACAAATTTATACCTGGAAGGGACATCCCCACTAACAGTTGACAGGCAAATTTTTTGTCCAGGGAGTTGTTTATAATCCATTTTGACATATGCTTCACCATCCATAAAAATAGATCAAATTCCGTCGAAACTCGTTCGTATAGTAATCGTGCTCGCTTTTTGGCCACTAAATTTTATTTCAGGGAGCGATTCGGATGTTTACATAAAAACTTCCTTCTCTTGAAAGGATGTTACGCAGGGTGGAAAAGTTGGAATCGTATTTGTTTGCCAAATCACGCATGGAGACACCTGGGTTGCCTTACACGTACCTCAACGCCTTTCTCCTCAGCTCTTTGTCCCTAGTGACACTTTTATGATAGATGCGCTGTGCTCTATCCACACTCAGAGTATCCTTGTAACGTTTGATTACACGCAAGGATGCCAGATATTTTTTTCAAATGTCTGTGATAAAAATTTTAAATGTCTTGTCTAAAATGTCTAAAAGTTTTTTTTTTTAGAAAATTAGACTTCTTTCAACGAAAAGACGTAATAAGAGAGCGAATTATGTCATTATCGCTGTTTGTCTGATTATGTAAACATGTCTGCATTTATTTCTTGGATTGTATGCAACCTTACACAATTGTTTCATATTTTTAAAGTGACGCAGAAGCTTAAAGCATTCGCATAGATGACAAAAAATGTTTCTCAACATAGTTACTTTCTAAACTTCTAAGTCCCATCATGATATACGAGGAAAGTTTCGGAAAAAAATTGAGAAAGTACTCTTCAGAATTTCTTGGAAAATCTTCTTAAGTTGCTATAAGTTCCCGACCAAAAGGGAACAACAAAATTATTTCAGGGTTTGTTATTCAGTTACGCTGTTTTTATAACAGAGGTTGTTAGAACTTAGATCGCGGATGTTGTTAAAATAACTGAAACTCTAACAAAAGATCCTC
This sequence comes from Aedes japonicus, assembly GCA_034211315.2. Taxonomy (NCBI): domain Eukaryota; kingdom Metazoa; phylum Arthropoda; class Insecta; order Diptera; family Culicidae; genus Aedes; species Aedes japonicus. Next base: position 123,388 of record JASCZW010003837.1, read on the forward strand.
TGGAGGTAACAAAATTCTAGCAAACTATGATATACATATAACATAAACAAAACAAACCTTGTAACAGTTTTGTTACGATGTAGCAAAATCATATCAGCTTGTGTTAAAATAATTTTTTTTCTTTACGCAGCTTGGGCCTCCCAGGGCATTATATCATAATTTGTTATAAGTATGTTTTACAATTATCCAGATGAAAATGTTTGAAGCAAATTTGTATCATAATCAGTTAGTTGTAACAAGATTTGTCATAATTTTGTAATTTTTATGTTATACGCTCCTGGTCGGGTTTCTTCCTGAAGAAGTTCTTTTCTGAACTGCCGAAATAATCTCTTCTGAATTTCAGAGAGTATTATCCTGAACTTCGGGGAAGTTTTTTCCTGAATTTCTGAGAAATTCCTGCTTGAACTACTAGAAAGATATACTTCTGGAAAGTTTCTTCCTGATTTCATCGAAAGAATCTACCATAACTTCTGAGATTTTGTGAACTTCGAGCAGTTCTCATTCTGAAATGCTGGAATGTTTGATTCGGAACTTAAGGGAAGCTCTTTAGCACTTCTGGATAGTTCCAACTGAACTTTTGGTCTCTTCGCAACTTCTGAGAAGTCCTCTTGTCTGAGGAGTTCTTTACTGATTTTTTTTTTTGAAAAAATCCTTCTTGACCCTACAGGTAGTGCCCTCTCTAGAAGGTTTCTTCCTGAAATTCGGGGAAGTTTTTTCCTGAGCTTATTCTTTCCAAACTTCTGATTGGTCCCATCCGGAACTGCGGGGAAAATTTAATTCCAATTTTATTTGGAAAATTCCCTTAAATTTGTTCTTGAAGTTTCTTGCTGGACTTTCTGGACTCTTCTGAACTTTTGGGAAGTTTTTTCCAGAAATTTTGGGAAGTTTGATCCGGAACTATTGGGAAATTCGTGTTCAAATTAGAAGGAAGAACCCCCAATGCTCCTGGAAAGTTTCATTCTTTTCTCCCTAAAGAATTTGAGAAATCCTTATTCTGAAATTCAGAATGTTCTCCTCTGAACTTTGGAAAAGCTGCCAAGGAGGTTTCAACTAACATTTCGAGAAGTTTCTTCCAAAACTTCTGGGAAGTTATTTCCTGAACTTGAGAGACGTTTTTTCCTCGACTTCTATGACGCATCGTCCTGAGGATTTTTTTCCAGGATTTTTGAGAAATTATAGGTAGTGCCCTTCTTGGTTAGCTCCCGTCTGAAATTTGGGGAAGTTTGTTTTTCTGAACTTCTGGGAAGTTCAATCTTGAATTTCTGGGAAGAACTCCAAAACCTCTGAAAAATTCCAAACTTCAGAGAAGTCCTCTTCCCTTGAACTTCGGTAATGAATTTTTGAAGGTTCTTCTTGCATGAACTGCTTGCTCCCAATACTTCCGAGAAGTTTCTACCTGACCGTAGGAGAATTTTTTTTTCGAGGAAATCTCTAACTTTCTCAAATATGATTTGTATTGTTGTGAACCTTGATATTCGTTGTGAATATCAAAGGACCAATATTACCTACGCTTTGACAGTAATTTTTCGAATGGGTTTGAACATGCGTGGGATTGAACACAACCATTAATTGGGACTCCATGTTACCCTCGGAAAGGGCCTATACAATACTTATCTCCGGCCCCATTGTGTCTCCAAGTGGCCCACCGCTTCCGTTTCTTCAAGGATTTCCACTTTAAATGATACCTACGAAATTTTAAAACATTTCAACAAAGCTTCTTACCGTATCTACTATACTGCGTTTAAATACTATACTGCATACTGCGTACGTTTTAAATCCGAACATCATAGAATACCTTTATTTGAAATTTAAAAACATACTTCAAATGTCTGTAAAAGTCTGCAACATAAATAGAATGTCTGCTAAATGTCTGCATCGTTAAAAAAGTCTGCAATAAAAATGAAAAGTCTGCAAATTTACAGACATATCTGTGAATATGGCATCCCTGATTACACGACACTCCGTTGACTTTGA
>JASCZW010003838.1:0-61628 GCA_034211315.2 Aedes japonicus
TGATAGCATAAAATCCAAAACAAGTTTAGTTTTTTACAGCGTATGATGCTCTAAATCAAATGTTTTTGGAACGATAATAGCCCAAAAATAATGCCCCTCGGAAATAAACAAAAACAAAATTAAAACTAATATTCGATAAATTAATCATGAATTTCCTGAAAATTTAAGGAATTCAATAAGGTTATCCAAAAAGAATGCCGAAATTGGTCTCCGATCCTCAGTTCATTGGAATTCATTGGAAAAAAATGGAAAAAATGACAGTTTTGTCAAAAAGCACCCATGAACTACATACATTCAAATATCCAACCACGTTAACACAAAGCTCTCTCAAAAATTTGGTTGCTACTGTTTGCTATATTTTGAGTAATTGTTATTTGAAAACACAATATTGTAAATATATTTGTTTTCATGTATGATATATCGCAAAATGTGTCTAAAATGAACAAATTGCAGCATTACGGCATTATTTCACCGTTTACATTTTATATTGTAGATCTTTATTCACCAAAAAATAGGAAAAACGGTATTTTTTAATAGATGGCCCATTTTTTTGCTGTGTAACATAGCTCTATGGCGTCTTTGAAAACATTTCTCAGCATGATCAAATAAACAATTTTGTCGAAAAAACCATCCTCCTAGGACGCTCCGTTAAGAAGATAGAATCGAGCGCCACTTATGCGGAGGAAGTATGAACCTATCAAAACCGTCAACAGATGACGTTTTTTCCACCAAACAACTTTCTCAAAGACTGCAAACCTGTAGGAAGTATAAACGCGGCGCTAAAGGTTTTGGCCACACTACTGGGTTCGCTACCCCACTGTGCGACACTAAGAAAATACTCATAAAAGGATATAATATGCTTAGATTACCCTTAATAGGTAAATCTCCCAATAAACTGTTTGTACTTCATCACATTTTTCGTACACAATATGAAATTGCACATTTTAATATTCCATTCTATGCTGTTTTATTACATATCCGTTCAAATAAAATTCGATGTTTTTTTTCCTATCGTTGCAGACAACCAAAGTAGTGCTTGAGAAAATGATGGATAGAAAACAAGGACACATTGTGGCTATTTCATCACTGTCTGGAATACATGCCTTCCCATGGGCGGTAGTATATTCCACATCAAAGTTTGCCGTGAATGGTTTCATGGCAGCAGTAACCGAGCAACTCAGGTTGCAAGGCTATGCTGATCAAATCCAAACGACTTGCGTATGCCCATATTACATTTCCACGCGGAAGGATATTGTCGATTTTCTACAGAAACCTCGGTAAGGAGCTAAAACTACTTTAAAGAATACCAACATAACTAATTGATTTTTTTTCTCACTCAATTATTTCGCCTTTGGGTATCGACAAAGATTCGAACTATTGACCACACAATACACAGCACGTACCGCAGTGAAAGGTATATTGCGTAACGAAAACCATATTACTATCCCACCATTTATGGACTTTGGGCTTAAATTATCACAGTAAGTAAATTCTAATAGATTTAGTAAAAACTTTTTAAAACTAACATTCTTTTTACATTTAAGATTTTTCCCTCTGAAGGTACAGCAACTAGTCAGGGATTATATTATGAGAGAATATGAATTACACTCTGCACTGTAAATGTATCATCAGAATCACACGCATCATGAGTATCAATACTGTTAATATGAAGCAATGTTAAGTAAGTAGTTGAAAAATCTCTATTATTTACAAATCTTTAAAACTGCTAAAAATAAATGAGTGAGAACCTTTTTTGGCAATGCGTACCAAATACTTGTACTACATTCTTTTATTCATAATTATTGAGATTAGCCATCACAGAAGGGGTTTTTTATAAGGCTAATTAAATTTAAAACTTCGTGCTTCTACAGATAAAATGTACTTCAAATTGTTTTTCAAGTTAACTACCCCTGGTTGTGGGATCAGTTATCATTTGCTCTCTGTTAGGTTATTTTGATTGTTAAAAGGACCAAAAGGCAGCAGCCAAAACTATCATTTTCAGAAACAGTGCAACATAATATACTTAATTTAAAATGACTTAAATGCCCTAATCCAGAAAGAGTGCATGAAAACTGGTATATATTTCTGTTATTGAAATATGGGTAAGTATTTTGACTATATGTTTTAATTATAGCAACAATACTCATAGATGCTACGAACCTAATGAAAGACTGTGACTTGTGAAGAAAGCTTACATCCATCAAATGAAGAAGTTACAGACAGATCTCCGAAAAATAGCTGAAAAATACCAGGGCCAAAAGAAAAACTAACCTAATAGATTGGGTCTTGTGTGAGAGTTTGTACACAATGTAGTAAGTAAGCAAACAATCGTCTTACTTAATACTCCAGGCCGGCGCCGGTGGTGTAATGGTCAGCATGGCTGTCAACCTGGTATCTCGGTGGGTCTGAGTTCAATCCCAACCAAGGTCGATGGCATTTTTCTGAGGTAACAAACTCTCTGGAAACGCCTTCCTTCGGAAGGGAAGTAATGCTAATGGCCCCTGCTCATGTGTCGATAAGTACGTTAACTAGAGTGTACGAGCTTCTTTCCTTAGGAGAAGCAGCTTAAGGATGAAATCTACCTAAATAAATATAAAACTTCTTTAAAATGACACATCTGATTTTGTTAATAATGACCAATAATGACCTGAGAATTTGTTCTTTAATTTCGATATCACAACACGCTCGAGAAAATTGACAGATAATATGGAAGACTGAGGAAACTTGATCCCCTTATATATTTTTCAAAATACCGTATGCGTGATAATGTTGGCATCATTGAGCAATATCAAAATAAAAAATAAAAAATTTTGAGAGTCTTAAGCTAATAAGACTCAGCGGAACGCACGACAGATCCGAATAATGTAGACTGGAACCATTTCAACGAGTCACTTGTACTCAGGGGAAGGTCTATTAATAATGTCACGCAGTAAGAGGGGAGGGAGAGTGTTGGGAAAACGTTACAATCCATACAAAAACATGTGAAGGTCCATTCAAAAATCGTGACAAGGGGGAGTTATAAAAAGTCACTTTTTGCGTGACATAATCAATGGACGTTCCCCAGATACTGTTCAATGTTCTTTTAAGGCTAACTGTACTCGAGTGGTGCTTAGAACGGTTCAGGGCCTTCATGACGCGCCACACTGAGTAATCCAGCTGATTAAGATCAAGGCGGGATGGCGGCCGCATATTCTTCACGCAGAACGGCAGATGTTCCTGCAACCACTTCTGAGAGCGATTCGAGGTGTGGCACGGAGCCCCATCTTGTTGAAATACAACATTTGGCTTTGGGCCGTACTGCTCTTTGATTCGCGGAAGAACATACTTACTTTAAATTCCGATGTAGCCTTCTCGAATGAACTCGGGTTTTAACGTCATAACTCTAGAAGGATGCTTGGTTGGATACAAGTTTTATGCACGTCGGCCACGTCTTTTACCGGGAGAGAAATAATATACCGATCGGTTCTGGAATTGGATACAAGATCGACGGTTACTCTCATACATACTCTCGTCGGTGAACCGGATTACCGGATATTTTCTCTTGAGGAAGTCTAAGATTTTCGTACATCGCTCGACTCATAGCTCCCGGATGCAGCTGGTAAGCATGAGTGTTTTTTCCGTGCCCTCGACTGCATATCGTCATCTTCCTTTACGATTTTCCATGACGTAAAGTCGGTTATGCCGTGTGCCTTCGCCATTTTCCTCATTGAACGCACAGAATTCGCCTGAATCTTCCATTTGATGAAACCCTCGGATTTCAAGCTGATCTCGGACGACCTATTGGCACCTTCGTGGATACACCCAAAAGTTGAAATTGTAGCAAAAAATGCAATTGCAGTTTTCAAATTGTAGCAAAAAATGCAATTGAAATTTTGCCCATTATGATCCACAAAGCTTTTTATGGTATAAACAAAGCCATGCAAGTGTGTGCAAGCGGTTATCGCTGTGTGCCTAGTGCTTCGACAGTCGTAACAACCGTTGAATTTTTGTTCAACCGTCAACAACTTCTCAATATGGGTGAGACAATGGCACAGAACACCGCTACGCTACCTTCCGCTGTCAAGTGTTCTATTTTTTTTTTGCACTCGTCATCACCCTCTTATCGCCCTCTCATCAAGTTACCATGCGTTTTATGAAATAAACAAAGCCATGTAAGTGTGTGCGACCGACATTTGCTTCATTGTTGTAACGTTGAGTGCCTCGACAACCGAAGCAACTGTAGGGCTTTTATTCCGTTCTCCTCAACTTGTTGGGGTGACTGGATGGTTACAATGAAGAGCCGTCATGCTGACGGTCGCGGTTCGGCTCTCAGTAGCGGATCGTAATCTTTTTTTTTTTTGTGAGCCATTGAATTTACTACTACTAATCAACTGTACAACCTCACGCACACATTGAATTTTTCTAATCGAATTGATGTGTTGCCTTTTTGCCCACGACCAATGTTGCATTTTTTCTCCAAGTTGCGATCCATTACGAGAAATGAAACTAAATTATGCAAAATTGCATTACAATCTTGCTTTTTTATTTTGGGTGTAGCCTGCTGGGATTTGAATTAACGCTAAATTGCATGCAAATATAACCAATTCATTGTATGCTCGTGTGAAACGGGAACCTTATTTGTACGATGATGCAAAGATTATCCTGCATACGGTATTTATGGGAAATTAAATGAGCTCAAATAATATCTATATTGTTTTCAGACCGGAACAACCTATCGACATAATTCGAATCACATTTAACATTTTGGGCCAAGAGTAATCATATGACAGTTTTTCAAAAAATTCACAATTTTTGGTGTCAATACTCAAAATGTTAAAAACTGTATCTTGAGCATTGCATGGAAAGGTAACGCATACAAACAAAATCGAAGCAATATTAAATGTTTAAGCATGTGAATTTATCAACTCTATTTAGTCATTTTTTTCACGGTTCCATACAAAAATTGGAACGTATCCCCGTGCAAAAAAAACCTTTGTGTAATTTTATTTGTTCTTAAAGCACTAAACAAAAATTATAATCATTTCACACTGTAATAAAATGAACAACTCACAGCCTAGCGAAGACTTCATCCCTTTGGTTGGTAATACTAAATCCCTTTCGGAAAAAATAGGTTTGGTTCGCTTTGTTCCATATAATAATCAAAAATGGTTCCTTCATGCCTTTGTGAAGAAATCAAACATTGCTATCAACACTGTTACTGAAAATAAGTTTTCCAACTTTCCAATACGTTACAAAATATCCTAGAAAGTGTGAGGTGTTTAGTCGAATACCTGTAACTAAAAATGAGAAGAAAAATTAATCTTTTCCATTTAATTTAAACTACCTTTATCGCTTACCTTGACAGATACCCGTATTTCGTTAGCAATGTGCAGACTTCTTCAGGGTCGTGTACTAATAACTCGACTAATAAGTTGGAATTAAATTAAATATACTAATTTTTTTTTCTCATTCCTAGTTACAAAATATGAAAATAAACCATCATTTTCGGAAACTAGGTATTGGTGAGCAAGATTTACAGGAAGCGTTAAATAATTGCATTAAATTTAATGTATGAGAAGCGTAAGCTATAGACATATTTTTCCGTTCGGTGTTGGCAATATATAGCGTAGTTTGTATTGGTTTGTGTATTGCATTTTGTTCAGTGGTATGTATGTGAAGATAACGGTGGAGGTGATTATATTACCACGAAATTGAACTCACATCAAAATATCCTTCAGATTGAATGTTTTCATTGATAATTTGGAAAAAAAATCCGTTCTTCACATTTGTGTTCCACATTGAAGTCAATAATTTTATGTATAAATTTACATTCTGTGTAGGATTTTCAGTGTTCTGCAAAAGACCAACAACCTGCGATAAAAAAAATGCGGTTATTTAAGAAGTAATTTTGGATCTGCAAATGCATGGTTTGTCAAATATTTCGTAACAGGAATTTAGTTTAAGGTGCCACTGCGCTTTTTTCTAAGATAAAAACACACAAATTTCGTCTATGAGACACTTAGTAATTTCTTCTATTCCTTAGGGATCAAGTCCACCCTGTCTTCCCTACATTTATGTACCAATACCAAGTTGGCTCTAAACATATGCTGTCAATTTGCGGCTTTTTTTGCACTGATATTTCAGCATTGTCAATACCGGGTGAAAAAGGGAAATACTCCTGTTGGTGCGTCAATTTTGACGCCAGCTGTAGTCAAAACCACTTGATGGAAACAGTTAAAATTTTGTCTCTATTATATTGTTTTAGGCTATGGTGAAGTTTTTAATATGTCACCTACATTTTTTACAGAAATACGGATTTTTGAAATTGATATGTCCAAAAACGACATTTAACATATGTTATGATAACTTCAACTTTTTAGATCTTATCAACGTGAAATTTCGTTCACTTAAGGTCTATACATTGTTTATAGTGTTGTCAAATTTTCAGCCAAAAATATTGATAATGGACAAAGTTACAGAAGGTTGAACATAGCGCTTTTTCGAAGCAAAATTTTGCTCGTTTTTTTTGCTACTGAGTGTATGCATTCAAAAGGTACCTGGACACCGGCTCTGCTAAAAAACGGTATGGTGGTGGACGTCATAGAAAAAAAAACGGTGAAGAAGCGTTTGCAAAGAAATACGCATCGTAGGGCCAATCAACTGGCAAAAGGTCTCCATATATCAGATTATAGTCTCCGACAAATCCAAAAAGAGAATGCTTAATACCAAGGCATACAACATTCAAAATAACAGGATCTTAATTCCAAGCAAAAGAATGAGCGCATTGCTGCAAAGGGCCGCCGAAGCAAAGATGGAAAATATCGTATTTACGAGCGAGAAGCTATTTACTATTCAGCAATTCGTAAACAAACAAAATAATAAGGTTTAGTAGGCAGGAAAATCCCAAAGAAGTTGAAGGCCACTCGGCCACTTTTTTTTTCGAGGGAAAAAACCATATTCGTGTATCGGCAAAATAAGTCGTTCCAGACATTGACGTAATGAGGCAAAAAAAATCTTCTACATGGAGCATAAGCACGTCATTCTTTGAAAGGCTAAAGCGACTTTTTCTTGTTGACCTGGTGTGATAAGTGCTAGTTTATGCCTCAGTTTTGTGTTTGAATGGCCATTGTGATGCCTGTTATTTAGATTTTTTCCCCAGTAATGATTCTTTTTCATTATTAATTTACTAATTAATCAACATTGTTATCCACATCTTAAGCGATAATTTCAACTACCGGTCGATTGAAATGATATAGCCCGTGTTCTGGATTCTGCACTCCTTTTTGGTCTTCATTGTTGTAATTTGCAGCCTCCTGAATAGTAGTTTTAAAATTAAACTTTTAAATTATTAAAAGATCGTTGAACATACTTTTCCAAATTAATGGAGTTTTTGAAAACTTATTTTAAGAGTGAGGGTTTTGAGTCTGGTGTAACCAGTAAACTCGTAAGAATTAAACTCCTCACATCGGCCAAATGCGTACAACCATACATGACAAAGCTCAATATCTTAATAAATTAAATAATTAACCCACTGGCAAGTTGATAAACTGTATTTTTGATGCAAGCGGGTTTTTCTGCTCAACCAATTATTGCCTCAGGCAACGTTCATTTTATCTTTGTCACGCTTCGTTAAAAACGCGATTCAATTCGATGTTCATGGCCTTGTCTAAACTGCTAAGTTTGAAAAAAAAGGAAAGTATTGCAGTGATAAAAAGGAAATCCATCATACTGGTTTTCTTTCAATGTTGTTATTATGGTAAACTATATACTTACTAATTATTTAGACGTCGGTTCAGGCTGTTTTTATTGTATTTAATTTGAAATTCAGGAATTCATAGTTTCCCAGGTAACCAATAAGCAGTTTCAAAGCGTCTTTACGGCAGCCTATCAAGCAGTTAAGTGAGTTTAAATGCAACATAAATGCTGCTGTTGACCCAATATACGGCTGCTTTACTGCAATGCTATGATAATGCTTCATCAATGCTATTTTGCAATCGAAATGCTTATTACAGGCTACAAGCATTTAAATAGCATTTGAAATGCAGCTTTACAACCGATAGCTTTCAAGATGCTGATATAATGCTAATATAATGCTTGTAGCATCTGAAATGCAGATGTAGGGTTGATTTACTGCATATGCAAATGCTTATTGGTTACCAGTGGTTATTACCAGTAAATCAACTAGTGTAAGTGGCTTCTGTTGACTCTATCGTCCAATTCTAGGTTTTTTTTCATTAGAGTGAATCTAACATTGAGAGACTCTCTTTGACTACATTCTCTTTCATTCATATTCCAATCACCTTTACGTTTTGCATTCTTCTATTTGTAGAGTATGCTAGCCAGCACTGTTGTGTTTCGATCTGTACTAAAGAATGCCTCGAAAGTGTTATAATGGCGCTGTAATCAATGAAAGAGAGCATTGCATTCACAATTAGTGCATTAATGGCTCGTTAGCTCTCTGTTGAAGATGCACTTCCACAGTTATTATTTGAGAGTTTTCGATGCCTTTCCAATTTCTGCATTAGTACAATTGTGCGGCTAGAACAGCTATTATATTTCATAATACCCAGCGAGTCGAGGATTTTTTTCATTACGGAAATTTCCTAGACAAGACCGAGAATCGAACCCTGACACATCAAGCATAGTGTTGCTTTGAAGCCTCTTTTTTATTGACCTAAGGACGAACACGATAATATTGCAACATAGTTGATTTACTATACATCTCATGTATTTATCGGATAAAATCCAAATTTACAGGGCAGCTTTATAGATACTCTGTTTCCATACATTGGATCAATTATTTGAGATTGTTTGGAACAATTCTCGACACTTTCGCTTCACGCGATCCATATAAGTTTGCACAGTTGTATACCTTTTACTCATTTTTTACCTATGTTTTTCGCCTCTCAATTGCATCCTTTAGTTTTTACTTGGTCTTTCTGAGTTTCCACTTCATCGTGGCCCAATAACTTTCGATTGGACGTAGTTCAGGACAATTCGGTGGATTCATGTCAAAATGCACCGAATTAGTCTAATATAGTGGAAAATAGTGGCTTTTCATTGTGCTGCAACACAAATGGCTAACAATGAGGAATTGTGCAAAATTTGATGATTTCTGCCCAGTAGGAAAAATATTACAGCCATTTGTAAGTGGTGCAATAATCTCATGATCGCTCTCTAAGCTGCCTATAACTGTATATTAGTACCACATGGGAAAAGTAGGCATTGGGAAAACAGGCAATTCTACACACTTAGATATTATGAATTTTACACGAGACGGAAGTCATGTTTTTATAAAGTCGGGGAACGTAAAACAAGATTTTGTGTAAAATTATGTCTCCTGAAACTGACACTTACGCAATTCGACGAAAGATGTGTTTGATTGAATTTATTTTCTCCTCTCTTTCAACTCATTGTTATGTATTATCGTTGCAACTGTAAACCGGAAAACCGTTTCTTCGGGATATTTTCCGCTTGTTTTCGATCAAGTTTGCCCGCATATTCACTGACGAAAATGTTACTGACGATCAGATAACTGCGGCTACGAACAACGTTCCTCTGCATGGTCTCTCATTTGGGACAATCGATATCAGAATTGAAATGATCTCCCACGCCGCATCGCAGCTCAAGTCATCCTTCAATCCTGGACGGAGTTCCGTCAGTATTTCTAAAGAAACACCATTTCCATTCTGCTGGCCCCCTTGCATCGTCTGTTCTAGATTTCCACATCAAGTGGCATATTTCCCTCGTGTTGGAAGGTTGCTCACAAGAAGGGAACCAAACGAGGTAATTATCCACTTACCGAGGCATTTCGTCTTTGAGCGCGGTATCGAAACTATTTGAGCTCGTTATAATAGACCCTCTAAAGGGCGATACGGTCAAAATTTGGTCAATATCAACTTGACGTATTTCTTTCAATTTTGCATTAAAAAAAAAACCTGTGACCCCTCATTTTGAAGGTGTGTGTGTGTAGAATGTTGCTCCTATTTTGATTTTGGAATTCACTCTTCAGTTGTCAAAATGCCGTCCAAGCAAGAAGAGCAGCGTATCAAAATTTTGCTCGCGCATCGCGAAAACCCGAGCTACTCGCACGCAAATTTGGCAAAATCGCTAAAAGTTGCCAAATCAACCGTTACAAATGTAATTAAAGTGTTTGGGGAACGTTTGTCGACAGCCAGGAAGTCTGGATCGGGGGGAAATCGAAAACCGGAAGCCGCTGAGACGACAAAGAGAGTTGCCGGTAGTTTCAAGCGAAACCCTAACCTATCTCTCCGAGATGCCGCAAATAAGCTGGGTGTATCGTCTACAACCGTGCATCGAGCCAAAAAACGAGCCGGACTATCGACTTACAAGAAGGTAGTGACTCCAAATCGCGATGATAAACAAAATACGACGGCCAAAGCGCGATCCCGGAGGCTGTACACGACGATGCTAACGAAGTTTGACTGCGTGGTAATGGACGACGAAACCTACGTCAAAGCCGACTACAAGCAGCTTCCGGGACAGGATTTTTATACGGCAAAAGGAAGGGGAAAGGTAGCAGATATTTTCAAGCACACGAAACTGTCAAAGTTCGCAAAGAAATATCTGGTTTGGCAAGCCATCTGTACCTGTGGATTGAAAAGCAGCATTTTCATAGTTTCCGGGACTGTCAACCAAGAAATTTACGTGAAAGAGTGTTTGAATAAACGTCTGCTGCCTTTCCTGAAGAAACACGGTTGTTCCGTACTGTTTTGGCCGGATTTGGCATCTTGCCATTACGGTAAAAAGGCCATGGAGTGGTACGCCGCCAACAACGTGCAGGTGGTTCCCAAGGACAAGAACCCTCCCAACACGCCAGAGCTCCGCCCAATTGAGAAATACTGGGCTATTGTCAAGCGGAACCTAAAGAAGATTAAAAAAACTGCTAAGGACGAGCAGCAGTTCAAGGCAAACTGGCTTTCTGCGGCGAAGAAGGTGGACAAGGTGGCTGTACAAAATCTGATGGCAGGGGTCAAGCGTAAGGCCCGGCAATTCGGATTTGGAAAAAGCGGAAGCCTAACTGAATATTTTTCCTGAATTTTATACTAATTGAACTTGAAAAAGAAATTTAATTTGATTTTTTAAATAAACAATTTCACCGATTTACACGCGTTTTCCCTTGACCAAATTTTGACCGTATCACCCTTTACTCTCCCATTGCAAGCAATACTTAAGTGAAGATCAACACGGGTGCAAGGTCGGCCGTTCCACTACCACTAATCTGTTGTGTCTCACTTCGTTTATTACGGAAAATATGTCCGAAAGGGCGCAAACGGACTTCATCTATACAGACCTTTCAGCAGCTTTTGACAAGCTCAACCACAACAGGCTATCGCAAAACTACATAAGCTTGGAGTAAATGGAAGTCTCTTACAATGGTTTCGCTTCTACCTCTATGATCGTCTGCTAACAGTTGCTGTATGTCGAACGTTTTTCCAGCCACTTCAGGAATACCTCAAGGGAGTCATTTAGGGCCGCTGATCTTCTTGCTGTACTTCAATGATATGAACCTAGCCCTCGTAGGTACCCGACTTTCGTATGCTGAAGACCTGAAGATCTTTTTTGCGAATCCAGTCTATCAACGATTGTCACATCCTCCAACAGCAGCTACAAATCTTTGCTCACTGGTGCAGCCTCAACCGTATGGTGGTTAATCCGGAGAAGTGTCCGGTGATCACTTTCTCTAGAAAAAAAAGGCGCCGATTCTCTTCGACTATAAGCTTCAAGGCACGGTAATCAATAATAGTAATAATAATAATAATGTAATAATAATAATAGTAATAATAATCGGTAATCTTACGTAAAGGATCTAGGAGTTATTCTGGATTTTCAGTTGACCCTACATGTTTCACATCTCACGCATCGTGGGCAAGGCGTCAAGAGCTCTAGGCTTTATTTTTCGGATGCTTAAAGACTTCTCCGATATTTACTGCTTGAAGTCCCTTTATTGCTCGCTGGTGCGATCGACTCTGGAGTATTGCCGTCTGGAATCCGAGCTATATTAGTGGCGCAAATAGAATCGAATCTGTTCAACGCAGGTTTTTACAGTTTTTACGTTTCACTTTGAGAAGGTTGCCTTGGAGGGAGCCGTTTCGTATGCCGAGTTACGAGAGTCGTTGTCGATTGATTGATCTTGCACCGGTTCGGTTTCGTCGTGACACATCAAGGGCTCTCTTTGTTGCAGATATTTTACAAGGCCGAATCGATGGCAGCGCCATTCTAGAGCGGATTAATATTAACGTTTAACCAAGGGCATTGTGCAATAGTGTAATGCTGAGGATGCCAATACGCCGAAACAACTATAGCATGAACGGAGGACTGCAGCTTGTTTTTAATAGAGTCTTGACAATGTTCGACTACCATGTCCCTCGGCAAACTCTTTTAGTGAAATGTAGACCGTTATGAACAAGTGTGTTGAGGTTTAATATTTAAGTTTAAGTATATTTTTAATACCACCATTGGGGCTTTATTAAGCCTGTTGGTGACGACTAAACTAAATAAATAAATAAATAAATGCAGCTGTTGAGGTAGCAGATTCGTCCGTACCTGGACCTACCCCGCAGTGGGATATTATGCAAAGGTAACGTCTTTGGTTGGTGGGAGTACTACTTTACCCATGCCCTTTCATTCAATTTTCAATACTTCTATTCTATTTCCAACCTACCGTACACTGACGGAATTTTCAACGCTTTCTCTTCATATATTTCATTCTAGCAAACATTACTGTCAACTCTTGGTGCCTCATGGTGATGAGCGAACATCTCCTTCTACATCATAATCGTCACTCCACGCACGGAGAATACAAAACATAACAATTATACTATTTCGATGTAAAATTTCCAGCTTTCTTGCGAATGATTCAACATTTTGAATAAAATCATTATATTTACAATATATAAGACAAATATAAAGTCAACTAAAATATAATGGACCAACAAATAGATAAAACAATACATGTAATCGCACTGAAAGATACACTTTGCGCCGAATTCCGACCGCTGCGATCGACTAAAGGCTGAAACAAAGCAATATCCTCCATTTTCGAGCTCCATCCAATAACCTAAAACAAAATCAAAATTAGGAATCTCGTACTTTTCACATTTCTTACAAAAGATACCGGTTCATCTCGATTTTGAAGTTCCAACCATGCTTCTAATGGCCTGAAAAAGTCCAACAAAGGTTCCACAGTAAGGCGGGAGGTTTTTCCTCTAGTCAATAGTTTTATCAACTGCGACGAGGTCAGAGAAGCTCCTTGCTGCATAACATCACTGCAAGAATGTCGCTATTTAAAAAAGATAAACAAAACCACAAGTGCACTCTCCACTTACCCAAGAACTCTGCCAGCTTCTCTGGAACGGTAGAAGTCACAGGTATGCAACGGCCCAACGTGGTGTGACGCCTGACAGAGCTCCGAGTAGACTTGAAACTGCAGCACAGTAGCAACGAAATATTTTATGTAATCCTGGTCGGAAATGACATGATACTTTGCGCCAGCATCGAAGTGTTCGAACCCCCGACCCAAGGGGGGAATTATTCCCTGATATCTAAGTCGCAGCTCCCACCAGCGCGCGTTCATACCGACTGGGCCCTTTTCGAAAACGTACCAGCGCCACTGTTGAAATTTAAATGGATGAGATGGATTAGTTGATGGAGGTAAGAGACTTTGATTAGACACTTAGGAATTACTTATTTTAAACGAAACTCAAATTTGCTCAACGTCAATGAAGCAAAGATTTCATGTAAAATGAAGTGTCCTGGAACAGAAACTGACGCAACTCGTCAGAAATGTGCTTGATTGAATTAATTTTCATTGGCTCTTCTAACTCATTCTTATGTCCTGAAGGCCAGTCACCCTTGACGTGAGAAACGCATTAAATAGCGCCAGTTGGGTGGCTATCGCCGACTCGCTCCAGCGCCTACAGGTTCCTGGGAAACCTGTTCAAGAATCTCTGAAGCTACTTCCAGAATCGCGTACTGGTATACAATACAGAGGCAGGCCAGAAACGTGTCCAGATCACCGCAGGCGTCCCACAAGGTTCGACCCTGTGTCCGGTGTTATGGAACACGATGTGGCTTGAGTTCCCGAGCGGGGTGAAGATATAGTCGGGTTCGCAGACGACTTCACCCTGGAGATATGTGGTGAATCCATCGAAAAGGTCGAGTGAACGGCCTCGCACTCCATCGGCATTGTGGAGTGATGGATGAGCTCGAGACAATTGGAGCTAGCCCACCATAAGACTGAGGTCACGGTGGTGAATATTAAGAAATCGGAGCAATATTGGGAACGTATTGATCCCTGAAAATTTGAGAAGTATCCGATTTAAAATGAATTTTTGGTGATCATTTTTGTGTGTCTCATTTTTTCCCAGTCCACTCTTTAGTAGAATCTCTCTTACAGCTTAAACACTTTATGAGTTATAATAACAAATGTAATCGATGCTTGCATAATAGACTGAGTCAAGGGACATATACCCTATTATCATTAAATACTCTAAATAAGGAGACCAAAACCCTGTATGTACATAACTATCGCAGTCTTTAGCCATATCTTCAAGTATTTAAACAAACGTCAGAGAAGTCTAATGTTAGTTTTCTAAATATGGGTCGTATTTTAACTGTTTCGACCTACCTTTTCCAGCGCCAAACTAAATGCCATAAACGGTAGTTTGTCCATAGCGATATTCAGAAGGTATTCGATGTTGACCATAGTATTCCCATTGAGAACCGATACGGCAGTGTTAAGAAGTCCTAATTTCTGCAGGTGAGTCGGTCCTCCGACGGACAAGCTTATTGAGTTCGCGATTGCTTCGTGGAATGCCGGGTTCGGGCCTTCTCGGTACAAGAATGGTTGGTTTGTATATTGCATATAATACTGGACGTGGGTCATTTCGTGATGTGCGTTTATGAAATCCTCTAGATTAACTTGAGTGCATTGCTTAATACGGAAATCTACTTTATTGCAAAAATCCCACGCCGAGGCTGTACAGTGGCCAAACATCTCATTTGACCTTTGCAGCATTGAATTGCGCCAAAACTCAGGTGCCATTGGTGGCAGTCCAATAGATGTGAAGAACTCCTCTGCGGTTTGGAAAATTTTCAACGGGGTGTAACCTTGCCGAATTAATTCCCCTGTAACGTCAGGAGTCTCCGATGGACCAGGTCTTACGATTTCCAGTACGTTGCGCCAATTTTGTGCCCACATGTTTCCCAATAAATGTGCCGGTATAGGACCATCTCTGCGCACCACGTGTTCACCATATTGTCGCACGAGACCCTTCCTTACGAAAGTTACCAGTTGTTTGTAAAGTGGCTGAACCCTGGTCCAAAGGTCATTCACCGTAAAAAAGAAATCACTGTCATCATAAACCGAACGCATCTGTTCTCCGGCATCACTGAATCCATGACGCTCAGCAGCTTGATTAGCTAGGTCCAGATATCTCATAAACGTGTTCTTCACAGGGGGACCAGTTTTCTCGCGCCAAGTTGAC
This sequence comes from Aedes japonicus, assembly GCA_034211315.2. Taxonomy (NCBI): domain Eukaryota; kingdom Metazoa; phylum Arthropoda; class Insecta; order Diptera; family Culicidae; genus Aedes; species Aedes japonicus. The sequence continues at coordinate 15,489 of JASCZW010003838.1, forward strand.
CAGTAATGCCTCAACTCAGGTTCAATGCGGCTCGTTTCCATTATGTGGGCTATGTCTGGTTCTAACTTCAAGTCACAGTAAGCCGTATATCCAGTTACGTAATTTGAACTCTTGGTAGAATCCGATGTTACGGCGGTAGCTAGTGGTCCATGAAATGGACATACTTTTGCATTGTTGTAATTATCTTTCATTAATGAAATGACGTGAGTGATCTGCAATCAATAATCAATAGTCATAGTTACAGTATATAAAAGGTTTGTAAGCATACCTCGGCGTACTTATCCTCTCCCAAGCCACATCGACCGGGTTGAACAATTCTTCCCAACTGACGCCGAATCCCGGAATCAACAATCGTGGATGAATCAAACGAGGCAGCTCGCCGCCAGCTAAGACATTCGAATTTGGCAGCAAGGTTTTGTTGTTCTCGCATGCGGCGCTTGTTGAACTCTGTCGAATTGGTGGCGAACTTCCATTCACCACTTGCTACACTGTTGAAGGGTTGGAAATCTTTACTCAAGAGGTTAGAAGCTTACAGTGGGATATTTATGGCCTTACCGATTGCACATCTCGGCAGCTTCACGATCAAAGTCTCGTAGAAATTGGATGGCACCACCCAGGTTGTCGTTGGTTGTCTAAAAAATCATGCAAAAACATATTGTTTCGATTAGGTAATGGTATAACTTTTTGATGATAGTAGAATACACCTTCAGTTCGTTAAATAAAACATGTAAAGTTTTATTATTTCAACTTTTTTTCTTACATATGATAACTTTTTCACACGAACACAAGAACTTTTTTTTAACCAAATTCGTTTTTTCTCAACATACTCTCCTTTTAGTCCGTTACACCGAGTCCAGCGATTTTCTATTATAATATTTTTTATCCCATCCGAATATTACTCCTTCGGAAGTCCTTCGAAATAGCCATCGGTTTCAGCTATGAGCTCATCATTTGAGTAGAATCGCTTACCGGTGAGCCATCTCATCAGGTTTGGGAACAAATAGAAGTCACTGGGGCTAACTCTGGTGAATACGATGGATGGGGAACCAATTGATACCGAATTTCATTCAATTTAGCTTGAGCAATTGAGGATGAGTGAGCAGGCATATTGTCGAGATGATAGAGCCCACTTTTTCTCTACAAATGCGGCCGTTTTTTATGGAATTTATCCTTCAAACTATCCAATAACGCTGCATAGTATGCGCCTGTTATGGTTTTACCTTTTTCAAGATAGTCGATGAATATTACACCTTGCGCATCCCAAAACATGGAGGGGATGCGCATAACCTTTTCCGCCGATTGTTGCGTTTTCGGGCGCTTCGGAGCACATTCGTCCGGTGAAAGCCATTGTTTTGCCTGCAGCGATGACTCCGATGTATAGTAATGGATCCAAGTTTCATCTATGGTTATGAATCGGCGCACAAACTCCGTCAGATTGCGTATAAACTTGCTCAAATTCTCCTGAGAGGTTGTAACACGAATGCGTTTTTGGTCCATTGTAAGCAATCGCGGCATCCATCGCGCGCAGAGCTTCTTCATACCCAAAGCGGAATGCATGATGTTGCCAATTTGTTCCATTGAAATGTCCAAAGCCTCAGCTAGCCCTGAATCGACGGAGCAGAATCTGGAAAATACTTATCCAGCTTGGCTTTGGTTTCGGCGGCCGTTTTCTTGCATAGAAAATAGTATTTGATCAAAACTCGAAACTCGAATTTTTCCAGGTTTTCAAAAACTTGATGATTGGTCTCTTCTCACTGTTGTCACTAATAATTGCGTGACAGAAATGGCTGAAATTTTGACGTCATTCAAGGAGTGAAGCTCATAGAAAATAATTCACATTGGCAATTACCAACGCCATTTGTAGGAAATTAAAGGGACTTTTCAGGCAGCCTAGTATATGCAAGTTCTCGAACTTTTCCTCTAACGTTCTTCATAACGTTCTGCACAGAATGATTAGCAAAAATTTTAGACGCTCTTGTCCAATCTCTTTTGAACTTTTCTACTGTATCAGCTGACTGAACATGTTTACGAAGGTACCTCTTGACCAGAGCTCAAAATCGTTCAATGGAACGAATTTCAGGGCAATTTGGGAGACTCATGCGGATTTGTTTAGACTGTTAATGGGGTTTTTAGCAGACCCTACAAAATCACTTGTGACCATTGCGGCAAAATTTACATTGGACAAACTAAACGTAATCTCAATATTCGATTCAAAGAGCATATTCAGTCACTAAAGCAAACAAAGCCACTGACAAAGGGATCATACACCATTTTAAATCAAAAGTAGCTGAACATATATTCAACGAAGAACATTTTTTAAACTTAAATAACATACATATCTTAAGATATATCACAAACCCCTTTAAACTAAATGTAGCGGAAAGCATAGCAATCCACAAACAAAATTCCATAAAATTGCTTAACAGGGATCAAGCAAACGGATATTCGTGGCTGTTTAAATTTATACCTTCATCACAAAAACAACTCAACACAACACCAATTTGACTAACTTCAAACGAAGTAATAATGAATAACCTTGTTGGTATCAAACAACATTTCAGGTATACAAACAAACACATAAACACACTCAAGTACTTCCCTACCCACCCCTACCTCACACACCGCGATACAAACAAACCTACTATAAATACTAGACCTACTGTGATGTTCCCTTCAAGCCGCACTCGACACTGAAAAAGTCTGTAAGTAGCAGACGAAATAGGCCTATCTGTCAAAAGATAAGCTCGTAGTGGAATTTAAAGGAATTTGCTCGCGTATACTAGCGAAATTTTGAAAAAGTGTTTCAATGTTTTATTTTTTATTTTCAAAAAGTGATCAAATGAAGTGTTAATTTTAAGCTCCCTTGGGACCGAGCTTGGGACCGATGTGCTAGTACTGACTGAGCCAAGAAAAAAATCGTTTTTGTATGGACCTACTGGTCTTAGAGTTAGTCTATGCTAGTACTGCCTGAGCCAAGAAAAAAAATATATTTGTATAAGACCTACTGGTCTATGGCACTAGATCGGTCCCAAGCTCGGTCCCAAAAAATTTGAATTTTCAAAGTACAACCCCCCGACAGCAAGCCGATGAAGGTGGTCATTCGTGGTCTTGTGAAATGCGCCCGGAATAAATTATTCCCGTGCTGAAATCGGTCAAGCTGAAGCTAATCAAAGTGTTCCCGTTTGTGCGCAAGGGGTCAGCAAACTATCGGAACACGCTATACTTGGCCCAATTAGAAATAGACTCCATCTGTCTAGACGATCTTCAGAAAGGCCCTCAACATACTCGTTGAATGGGAGCATTAGCGACTGCTGACGAACGACGTCACGCAGTGCAGAAACTGCCTATGTTTTGGGCACGGTACCAGGAACTGCCTCATGAAATCCCAATGTGGCAAATGTGCTGGATCGTACGTGACCGCAGAGTGCCACCAAATGAATGAAGGATTTGAGCCAAAGTGCGTCAACTGTGAATACATTGGATCGCTATAGGCAAATCGAATTTGGAAAAGCCAACTCAAACACCAAAGCTGCTTTTTAACTGGGCGTTCGCTAAAAAAAACAAGTAAATAAGTTTCGTAGAGGATTAACAAATTGCTAAAATGTACGAAATTGAGTCGCAATTCCATAAAAACAAAGTCAAACATTTTGCACAATGGGGTGCAGAATAAGCTACATCGCTATAACGCATAATAGGGAACGTCCATTAATTACGTCACGCAAAAATTGACTTTCTTTAACCCCCCCCCCTCCCCCCCTTGTCACGTTTTTTGTATGGACAACCAAATTTTTTTGTATGGATCGTCACGTTTTCTCAACCCCCCCCCTTACTGCGTGACATAATTAATGGACCTTCCCATACATAAAAACATTATTTAATGTATGTATTGTGCAATGCTGTATCTAAGCCGAATTCTGATCGAAAGCCCCCTCAGAATTTATTTACAATTGAAATGACAACCCAGTTAACGAGCAGCATCCGCTAACTGGGCTATTCACTTGGCCCAGTTAGCGAACGGTTGCTGTATATTGTACATTAATTGAATCATAACGTCAACATATCAATAATTTTTATTTATCATCTGTTTCGTTTTCACTGTACAAAAAATCTAGCTTAAACTTTGCATCTTCGGAAAACTCCTTGTCCTTCTTTGGCGACTTTGCCCTCAAACTGGCAATAAGTGGATCTGAAGAAACCAATACTCGAAGAATGAGATCACCGTTTGTAATAGCTCGTGATGTTTTCCGGGTGTGTTCTAGCCTGAACCTTTTTGTTACTTTATTAAGCTACTTTTGCGCTTCTTCAGACAATTGTCCGATAGGAACAATAAAATGAAGAATTACATCGGCACCGTGCATCAATATTTTATGGACAGTAGCGGGCAAATAAAACCAAGGATATGCGGATACCAACAACCGAGCAGTTTCTAGTCAATAGTTTTTGAACTTGAACGAATTAATTTCCCTTGCAGAAGAAATAACATGTAATATTGATGAGCACCGTTTGATTGCCTCCTCGTCCATACCCAAAATCTCTGTAGAAACTTCAGTATACTCAAAAAACCGTCACGCTATGTTCCCGTCATTTGATGTCTGCTCCATTACCACGTGGCATGTCAACGATTAGTCCTAGGTTTTGATTGAATTGCTGCTGGATAATTTGCTTGCGGTCCTTAACTTTTCTAAGTCAGGTCCCCTGCAACGCAATTTTTTCACTTCCAACTTATAGCCCACGCGAAGAAAATATTCAAAAGATCGGTAAAAGCTATTAGATATAGGATTGATTGTAGAGTTTTGAAATAAAATTTTGGACCCAGTTTCAGCCCTGACTGGAGCGATGAAGAAGATGTTTGCGTCCGTTTTGGTACAATCTTCATCATCAGCAAACTTCTGTTTATATTGACTGTTGCCTGTACTTCCATTTCACTGTGAGGATAGCGTTCATTAGGTCTGAGTCCGAATAATCGTCTAATGGAGTTGCTTCCAAAATCCGCTGGGCAGTGTGATCTAGAAGCGCTTGTAGCTGAATTTCAGCTACAGTTTCCTCGATCTGGAAAAAGCAGGTTTTCTTAGCAGTTAGAACTCTGTCATAGCTGGGGTAAGGGTCACAGTTTCGGGTTCTGGCTTGTGTTCACAATTGATTATAATCATATTTACTCAGGCTCAAGTTAATAGTTCACACACACACACAGCAACTGCATCAAGCGCACTGTATAGAACAATAGCTTTGGGTTTTATCTTGTTATTATGATGAGGCATATCATAAGGACTGAATTCCGCTTCCTGTAGCAATGATTGTGTAACACTTTTGACGTAGACTACGTCTTACGGCAAGGGTAGGGTGTCAATTGAAAATCTAAAATTTTGCGACCGTCACGAAAAACCGTACGTTTTGAACGCGAATAACTCAAATAATCCACGATAGATTTACATGATTTCTTCTTCAATCGGTCGGAAATTTTACCGCGCTCCAATTCAATTGTCAAACATTTTTCTCAATCAATAGTAAACTATTGAAAATAACGCAAATATAAGGTGATGTCTTATAATGTCATTTTGCAGAGTAAATTTACCAAATTTCCTATCACAGATTTCAAATCGAAGCAAGGAACGTCTTGCATCATATTCTTCTTCTTTGTGTTAGAAAGGGACTTTAACCAATCATGTCATTCGACTTTCCATGTACGTCTCGCACGCAGCTGAGAACGGCATAGAAGGCACACTTAGGAAAAAATTTGCCTCAGTCGTTTGGCAGTATTGAAGCTGTGCGGAGCTGGTCGCTGGTAGCTGGTCGCTGGGAGCTGGTCGCTGGGAGCTGGTCGCTGGGAGCTGGTCGCCGGGAGCTGCTTCAAGGCTCCACCAAACTGCAGCAATTTTTTGCCACCGCGGCAGCGAAATCGCGGTGGAAAAATCGCCGCTGTGAGATTACATGGCGGCTTGTGGGAGCGCACAAACCAACGCGATTAAAAACCGCATCGCGTCGGTTTGTGCGCTCCCATAAGCTGCCATGTAATCTCACCGCGGCGATCTTTCCACCGCGATTTCGCTGCCCCGGTGGCAAAAAAATGTTGCAGTTTGGTGGAGCCTTCATTTGTACGGCAGCGGAGCTGGTGCAGAGGCAGCTGGTGGTCACGTAGCAGCTGGTGGTGGTAAGTAGGAAGGCTCTCCCAAACAGCGATCGTCGCGATGAGGCAAAATGGCGGATTATGAGGGCGCACAATCGCGTCGGTTTTGTGCAAGCCGCCATCTTACCTCATCGTGGCGATTGTTTCGCCGCGACTTCGAAAACGCTGCTGTTTGGGGCAAAGCGTCCTTGGGGGCGAGCAGCAGTAAGCAGAAGGTGGAAATAAAGGGCGATACGGTCAAAATTTGGTCAATATCAACTTGACGTATTTCTTTCAATTTTGCATTTAAAAAACCTGAACACCCCTCATTTTGAAGGTGGTAGGTGAAGGTGTAGAATGTTGCTCCTATTTTGATTTTGGAATTCACTCTTCAGTTGTCAAAATGCCGTCCAAGCAAGAAGAGCAGCGTATCAAAATTTTGCTCGCGCATCGCGAAAATCCGAGCTACTCGCACGCAAAGTTGGTAAAATCGCTAAAAGTTGCCAAATCAACCGTTACAAATGCAATCAAAGTGTTTGGGGAACGTTTGTCGACAGCCAGGAAGTCTGGATCGGGGGAAAATCGAAAATCGGAAGCCGCTGAGACGACAAAGAGAGTTGCCGGTAGTTTCAAATGAAACCCTAACCTATCTCTCCAAGATGCCGCAAATAAGCTGGGTGTATCGTCTACAACCGTGCATCGAGCCAAAAAACGAGCCGGACTATCGACTTACAAGAATGTAGTGACTCCAAATCGCGATGATAAACAAAATACGAAGGCCAAAGCGCGATCCCGGAGGCTGCACACGACGATGCTGACGAAGTTTGACTGCGTGGTAATGGACGACGAAACCTACGTCAAAGCCGACTACAAGCAGCTTCCGGGACAGGAGTTTTATACGGCAAAAGGAAGGGGAAAGGTAGCAGATATTTCCAAGCACACGAAATTGTCAAAGTTCGCAAAGGAATATCTGGTTTGGCAAGCCATCTGTACCTGTGGCTTGAAAAGCAGCATTTTCATAGCTTCCGGGACTGTCAACCAAGAAATTTACGTGAAAGAGTGTTTGAATAAACGTCTGCTGCCTTTCCTGAAGAAACACGGTTGTTCCGTACTGTTTTGGCCGGATTTGGCATCTTGCCTTTACGGTAAAAAGGCCATGGAGTGGTACGCCGCCAACAACGTGCAGGTGGTTCCCAAGGACAAGAACCCTCCCAACACGCCAGAGCTCCGCCCAATTGAGAAATACTGGGCTATTGTCAAGCGGAACCTAAAGAAGACCAAAAAAACTGCTAAGGACGAGCAGCAGTTCAAGGCAAACTGGCTTTCTGCGGCGAAGAAGGTGGACAAGGTGGCTGTACAAAATCTGATGGCAGGGGTCAAGCGTAAGGCCCGGCAATTCGAATTTGGAAAAGCGGAAGCCTAATTGAATATTTTTCCTGAATTTTATACTAATTGAACTTGAAAAAGAAATTTAATTTGATTTTTTAAATAAACGATTTCACCGATTTACACGCGTTTTCGCTTGACCAAATTTTGACCGTATCACCCTTTAATCTGTCCTTTTGAGGACAATAAATTCAAATAAAAGAGTTGTTTATTAAAGAATGAACTAATCTTAAATTAAGTTCGGTGCCGTCGGTAAAAATTTCACCCAGCTGGTTGGCGCTAGCCATTAATTGATAATCTGTCCTTTTGAGGACAACCAATTGAATCAAAAGAGTTGTTAATAAAAGAATTAAACTTTTATTTCGTTGGGTTTGTGCGCCTAATATGGTGCCAATTCGTTCGCCGCAACTGCAAAAACGTTTTGAGAAACATAGTGAAAGCGAGAATGCCTAACCGATTTGATCCAGAACGCTTGCGCAGATTCAGGAAGCGCTTAAAGAGCGAACATACGGGAAATCCTCCGAAACGACCATGCACCGATGCAGAGTGAGCTCGTAGTTATCGGGCGAAATTGAAAGCAGTAAGAAGTAATACGTTGCCAACAACTAGTTAGGACGCTTTAGAAGGTTCGACTTTACAAATTGCATGTCATCATTGAGCTCCCTGTCTTATTATATTTCAACATATTATTGATTGTATTCTGGTGATGACATGCGCAGCATGCTTTTACTGCATATGAACCTTCACATGATATCGATACAACTAATGCGCTGAATATGTTTTAATGTGTGATTATTTTATCAGGTGTTTATTTTATATTCATAAGAATTTATCATATATTAACCAACCTTTTTTCCCATACTCATTGCAAAGAATAATGATGTTTTATAAAACTCACTCTCTTTCTTCTGCGAGATCTAAGATATTTATATATATTTCGATTTCCTGAAAGTTTTAGCCATAATGGATTCACTAATTTACCTGACTTTCACATAGAAACATGAATAATAATTTCACAAAAAAACCATAAACCATATTTTAGGTACGCATTTAACCTTATATTCCCAACTTTGGCCTAATGTATTCATCACATAGTAAAAAGTAGAATATAAAAGTTTTCAATGGAAAAGTAAGAGTGAGCGGTTGTGTATTTCTCGAAGGGTTATTCATACCAACACCTTTATAACTAAATGAATATAGTGGGAATTTTAATGTTTTGAAATGGAATGTCCGATTGATCACATGAGAAAGTCATTTAAATGTTATCAAGAAGTTTTTTATTCCGTATAGTATACCGAATATAGCAGAATGCCCGGAGCGATGAAATAAACAAACTTTACTAAAATTCGTCCGAATAAGTATCCTTAATGATATCCATATCCATCGAAAGTTTTCGACTCAATAATGTTTGTTGGTGACTATTCATGGTCCAGTACAGCAAACGCCTTGTTAAGCATGCCTTAGCAAAGGTATAACTAGTTGAATATCGTTTCTAGCTAAATTATTGTGTGAGTAATAGTTAAAACTGTAATCGTGCGCTACATAATCGACTGAGTCAAAGGACATGTACTCTATATACTTGTATATAACCTTATAACAACTGCAAGATAATTTTTGTTATTTTCTGTTTGATAAAACTTGCTGAACTTTGAACATTTTATGAGACGCTTACACATCTGAAAATGTTGCAATTGATTATTGTGTTTTCATAACAATCACTAAACCTGTCGGATATTTTCTGATAACGAATTTTATCGTTATTTGAATTCTAGAGTATTTCAATGTTTATTATTACCCTTGAAATCCAGAATTGCTAAAATTGCATAAATTGCAAATTTTTGATTCTTTAAAGTTGAATTATGCAAAGGCATACCACAACTCAGATTGTATACAAATGATCCGAATGGTATGGCATTTAAATGGTGAATGTTGAAAAGGAGACAAGGCATTAGTCAAAATATATGTTTGTATGTACGTATTATAGAATTTCCTCCGCTGCCTGTCGTTACTGAGATCCCCCAAACGATGCAAAACATTGTTGATGGTTCCGGCGATGGTGAGAATTCCGAGATGCTGGCCATTCAGGCACAGTATGACATACGAATAAACATTAAGTAATGTCAAGCGGTTATGATTATAAGAATGACTAAAACTATCATTGATTTAATAATTTTATTTTCCCTAAAAGATCCTCAACTATCTTCTAGTCCTTAAATATAGTCCATCGTAAAACGTGCAACCGTGACCGTGTCATCATTTAAACCAAAAGGCCCTTTTCAGGGCCACCAAATAATATCTCAAGAGCGTACAATAGAATTTTCTTACATACTGTCGTGACCTGACCGTCGTTTTCAGCTTCGATAATGTTGCTTCACCTTTGCTGCTGCTGCTACTGGTCCGTTGCTGTCAAAGTTCGTTACAAGAATGAACTGAATCAGTTTTTTTTTTTTTTTACTTAACGTGTTTTGTATTTCCATTCATTTGTCTTACATACTAATTTTTAACATTTTAAGTGTTTTAGCCCATTGGGCTCTTCAGCTTTGTTTAGTTTTCTGAGTTTGGTATGTTTAAAGTGTTATGTGTTTTACATTAAATTTTCAGTTCAGCCCTTGAGGCATTGTTTGTTAAAATTTGATAACCTACCTAATCTACAACTAAAACTACAATTTGAAAATCCTAGGGGTGGGGAACCAGATTCCGGATGATCTGGTGATCCGATGTCAGGCAGCGTGCCCTGTACCGATTGATAAACTCACTAAAGCGATTGTCGAGCATTTTTATCTCGGCCAGACGGTGGACATCAGATGTTCTTGTCCTCGGAGGGGTGTTCAGGATCATCCTGAGGAACTTATTTTGAACACGCTGAAGTTTCAGGTGATGTGTTTTAGCGCAACTCTCCCAGATTGGCATGCCGTACTCGATGACTGGAAGTATGATTTGCTTGTTTTTCAGGGATAATGTAGACCTTCTGTTGATCAATGGGTACAGTAGCTTCAACAGAACGTTACACTTTGTGACAGTTTTGTCAACCTGTTCCCTGAAAATAAGCTTGCTGTCTATGGTAACGCCAAGATAGACAGCTGATTTGGCCCATTCCACTGTTGTGTTGTTTAGGTTTATTTTACAATCCTCAGGCGGAACAAGTTTGGGCGAGTTGTAGTGTGGAAATAAGATGACCTGGGTCTTCGCCGCATTGATACAGATCTTCCATTCAGTGAAGTATTCAGACAGAACATTCAGGCTTCGCTGCAGTTTCGCTGTAAGCGCTCTTATTACCCTACCATTGTGGACGACTGCGGTATCATCGGCGAACAACGACAGAGATCCATTTTCAGGAGCGGGGTATGTCCGAGGTGAATAGGTTGAACAGAAGTGGACCTAGTATACTTCCCTGCGGAACACCGGCGGAAATCTCTGCAGCATCGGAAACTGCACCTTGCAGCGAAACACGGAATTTCCTGTCCGACAGATAATTTTAATTATCTTCACCAGATAGATGGGAAGATTGTATCGATGCAGCTTGTACACCAAGCCATCATGCCACACGTTATCAAAGGCCTTCTCGATGTCGAGAAGTGCCATGGCAGATGATTTCGAAACACACTTGTTCCGTCTGAGGATGTTACTGACTCGATTAAGTTGGTGAATAGTCGACCGACCACGTCGGAAGCCAAATTGTTCGTCGAGCAAGATGTTCAGCTCGTCGGCAGATGAGAGAAGCCGACGGTGAATCGCTTTCTCAAATAGTTTTGATAGTCCTGAGAGAAGGCTGATGGGCCTATAGCTCTTGGAACACGAAGGATCTTTCCCAGGTTTCCGGATGGGAATTACTTTGGCTGACTTCCAACACGAGGGGAAGTAGCTAAGTCGGAGGCATTGGTTGAAGACCATCGCCAGATGGTTATAGAACTGGGGGCTCAATTGCTTGAGCTCCAAGTTCATGATATTATCGAAACCTGGGGCCTTCATGTTCTTAGACGCTTTGATATAGGTCAACAATTCGTCAGCTGAGATTTCCAACTCTTCCGAGAAGTCATTGGGATTTTGATGGATGTTGTTTACAAGCTCGCTAACGGCAGCTTCGTGTGGGCTGACGATGTTTAGTCCAAGATTGTGGGAGCTGACGAAGTGTTGACCTATCTCAACAGCCTTCTCTGCAGGAGTAATTAAGCGATCCGTGGAGCGATTGCTGTCAAGTGGGATCAACGGTGGAATGGGTCTTGGCTTAGTTTTTAAGATTTTTGTCAACTTCCAGAACGGCTTTGCACAATCTGGGAGAGAGCGGATCTTGTCGGAAAAATGGTTATTTCTGAGGTCCACCATTTCGGCCTTAATAATTTTGGTCATCCGATTGCAATGACTTTTTAAAGTAGGCAAACCAGTTCGCTGGTATTGCCTTCGAATGGCGTTGCGCAATTGAATAAGTTCTTTAGTGGGTCTATCAATGGGTACAGAGTTGCTCACCTGATCTATCACCGGTACATGTTGCTCCCGGGCCTGGGAGATCGCTTGCTCGATGCTCTGCAGCTGCCGTTCAATGTCATCAACCGAATCAAGGCGCATGTCGAAATCGATGTTGTCGTCAACTTGTTGTCGGAACCTCTCCCAACTGGCGCGATGGTAGTTCGGTCTGGTGATACGATGCCGGTTGACCGAGGAGCCAACTTCGGCCACCACCGGATAGTGGTCCGAGCTGAGCTCCTGGTATGCGATCGGCTGGCCGATGTTGTTCCCCATGTTGGTGAGGAAGATGTCGATTGTCGAATGGACCCCGGATCTACTCAACCGGGTGGGAGTATCCGGGCCCAGGACGGTGTAATGTCCCTCTTCCAGGTCTTCCTGCAGAATTATTCCGTTCCGATTTCTCCGGGTGTTCCCCCAGATTTCGTGTTTCGCATTTAGGTCGCCGGCGATGATAAATTGCCCTTGTCTTCGAGTTAGCTTGCGGATGTCGTTTCGTAGCATTGTTGTTGTTCCATTGGCGATGCTGGCTTGCTTCGGACAATAAGCCGCGATGATGGTGATAGGGCCGACGGCAGTTTCGAGCTCGACTCCGATGGCTTCGATGGACTGCAGCTGAAAGCTCGGAAGTAGGTGGCAGTTGATATTGTAGCGCAGGGCGATCGCAACTCCTCCTCCAATAGAGCCGCTACGATCAAGTCGCACAATCCGATATCCAGGGATGAAAATGTTGAGTTCTGGTTTGAGATGTGTCTCGGTGACGATGGCGATGTCGATGGCCTTCCTGTTAAGGAAGTCACCGAGCTCAATAGTTTTGTTCCGGATGGAACAAGCATTCCAATTGAGGATGCTGATGGTGCGATTACGGTCCATGCTTACATAGAAATCTCATCGTCACGGATGTGGCGGCTTTGAGCTGTTCCTCCTTGGAGCGGCAAGAACGTAGTTGGCGGTAGAGCTCTTGGACGAACTCGACCATTTGCTCCGAGTCGTAAAGCTGTCCATCGACGGGTGGTTGCGTGGAGGTACTGTTCGGATTGCCCCAGCCTGGAGGAGGAGCCGGCATGGGGGCGGCGGTGGCAGTTGCGAATCGTTGTTGAACGGATGCTGACGGGCGGTTTGCATGGCGATGGTTCAATGGAACCGGTGGCAGATTCGGCACTTGATACCGGAGTGCTGGAAAGTTCTCCTCGTCCATTCGAGGTGGGGAGCGGCGTTGACCAGGCCGAGACTTGGTGGACGCCTGCTTGCGGATGGCCAAATACTCCGCTCGTTTTGGACAGGCTCGGTTGCTGCCTTCGTGGTTAGCACCATAGTTGGCGCACTTTGATGAGGCACCTTCATCCATCGGGGCACAATCCATCGTGCTGTGCGCTCCGGCACACTTTCCACACCGGGGCTTCATGTGGCAGTTTCGGGTCCCATGACCAAACGCCAGACACTTACCGCACTGTGTCACGTCTTGCTGTTTTGGGCGGTACCGGTCCCACTCGATGATGATATTGGAGATGGCCCGTATCTTCTTGAGATCCTCCATTGTGACGGATCCCTTCTCCAAATGGACCAGATACAGTTGGTCCCGATGGTTTCCTTGCTGCTGGCGCCTGATAGCGAACACCTTCAACGGTTTCAATGCCACCGCCTGCAGCTCGGCAAAGATGTATTCCGGAGTGTAATCTGGGAGGCCACGCAGAATCACCTTCATCGGCTTGTTTCCGGGAACATCATGCGTAAAAAACTCGTGTTGCTTGGCGATCAGATGAGCGCCAGCAGCACGGTACTCAGCTTCAGTCGAGCACATTATCTTTATGCCCGTACTGCACAGCTTAAACATCGGAGTTAGTTTAATTGCTGCAAGCTCCGTCTTCGAGCGCAGCAATGTTCTTCGACGTGGTGAAAAGCGGCGGGATTCTCACCTTCTTCGGTACCTCCTGTACCGGGAGCGCAGCAAAACGATTGCTCGCTAGTAAACGGGCGTTTGGATCCGATGTGTCGGCGTCGTCATGCCGTTGCCGCTTGGAGCAGCTCGGTGTGCTTGCGGGAGCTGATACCACCGGCGTGGTTGTCACCACGTGTTGGCTTTTACGACCCATTGCGACGGCAATAGGTCGAGCGGAAAATGCTGCACACTCTTGCAATGCTTCTGTTTGGCTTGCCAACGCTAACAAGCTGGCAAGAGCTGGCGAAATGTCACGAACCGGACGCGCAATCGCGAGAAAACGAACGAGGTGCAAAAACGGGGAAAAAACTTTGAACCGAGAGAGCAAAAAACACGTCCGTACGTGTCGCTTGAACGAACTGGAATCGTGCGAACTGAATCAGCACAGCTAGCTGGTTTTTATAGCCAACGCCATCCCATGTCAATGCGTTGCGTTGGTTTTGTTTATTCTTACGAAGTGGAGCGAATTTCGCAAAGCATACTACAAGTTTTATTTCCTTTCACGCTAAGTTGATTATACTCAAATCGAAAGATAATTTTATCCAATCGAAAGGTAAATTATTACTCTTAAAATCCTACAAAGCATCTTAACATTTCCTTCACACAAACTCTGTATACTACACATACTGGCTTCAAAACGCTGGTCTAAGGTCCCATAAGAGCCACACACGTCATATTATGACAAACTGCTTCTATCGGTAAGGGTAAGTTACCGGCGCGAATAATTGAAACCTTTTTAACGCTAATAATAGCCACACAGAATTTCCCTGACATTATAATGCATCACTTGGTTTAACGTAGTCTACGTCGACCGGTTGTGTCTTGTACACAACCCCACTGATTTTTTGCCCACTTATTGTAACTACTAGTTTCATTGTTAAAATGTAAACATAGGAGCAGGACTACTTGATCGACATGTTTGGGCCTGTTCATAAACCACGTGTACTCATTTTTGAGACAACCACCGCCCCCTCGTAGACTTTTCTCCATACAATTTTTTGAAATTTTGTATGGAGTGTAGACTTTGACCAACACCCCCTCCCACCAGAAAAGTCTACGTGGTTTATGTATAATTCGTAATTTAACTTAAACTAACAGTGAAATCATTTAATATAGGCGTACTTTGGGAAAGACGTAGTGATTACAATCGATTTCCTTCCGAAATGTGTGAGTATCGGCAGTATTTCAACTTTTTTTTTTTTTTTTTGCTTCGCCCCCGCACCCGGAAGAGGAGTTAAATTAGCTTAGTTTTTTAATTAGTGGTAGTATTGTGAAATCCGGACATAAATGATAAAGTTTGAGTGTTTGTCCGCTTTGTAGCGAGTGAATCGATAATTATTTGCAGTTTTGAAGTTCGTTATAGAGTCGCCTCATAGCGGGGATTTGATATTGGCAGTGTGGAGTGAAAAAAGAAGAAGACCAGTGCATGTAGAAAACGGCCATTTGCTTGTCAGAAGCAGCAAACGAAGACAATGCGCATGCGTGAAAGGCTCCCGAATAAAAAATTCTCATAGATTTACAATTGAATATATTGTAACCATACAATAAAATCTAAAGTGTTTACGATTAATTGTATAGTTTACAACGATAGGATGACAATAGAAGTTATTGTTACCACAATAGAATCTAATGTAAATTGAGGCATGCACAATAGAAAATGGGGGTTGTTTTGTATCTTAACTATAGAAAAAATCATTATTTTCCGAACAAATTTGTGTCAATAACTATTCATTGTATTGTTTCACAATTGTTGAAAATCCTAGCATATAGAGTGAATTGTAGATCTATTGTAATGACAATATGCATTTTTTATTTATCTGATACGCGAACAATAAGATTTATGGTCGGAAATAGATTTAAATGTTATTCTATATTATTGTATTGTTTCTGTATGGTTATTTTTATCCGGGCTGCCACATAATTTCAGAAGCGTTCACTACGTAGTTGTGTAGGTTGCATATCTATCGGGCGGTTTGTCAACGTCAATTTTTGCGCTTATTTCGTCACGAGTGCATGAATCAACGTCGAGAAATTTCATGTTTACGAATGAACAAGCGAGTGTAATTAGGGAAGCGGCCATGGGTGAGATGTATCTGACTATAACTATATAACTCTATTTCTATAACTATAACTATATAACAATAACCTTATTTTTAAATAATACCAAATACGTGCCTGGTTTGGAAATTGAACATTTCCAAATCTGGAAGTGTGTTGCAGTGCCCTTATCCAAATGATATCGGTAATGTTTACATGCGGAGCTTATTGTATGTGAAATTAACTTCGGAATGGGCGTGACTCTCCAGACATTTTGAAATGGGTTGCTGGATCAGCAGTAGAGCTATCACTCTCCAGCTCTCGGATTAAAGTTGCTTCCAATGATCACTTGAGGGTTCTTCCATAATACCATTGCCGGAAAATGAGTGTTAGATTGTACACACACACAAACACACACACTTAGAATATTTTTTTGCAGTGTTCGGTGTTTTTTTTTTTTGCCGGACTTTCAACAGGTGAACGTTTGGTAGTCCGATATAAGTTACGTCGCGTTAAAAAAAATATTCTCATCTTTCCTGTTCCGTTTACTTTAGGTTTCGTTTGCACGTCACGAGTTATACACGAATTCACTAAACTTGATTTGACCTTTAATTTTTTCTTTCTTCATTTATCTTTTAACGCTTGCCATTCTTAAACTAATAGTTGTATTTCGTGACATTTTTATATGCCAGTACTGTGAACCATGCACATTTGTACTTGACCCCAATAGCATTCATATTTTCTGTTGGTTTAAATCGGAATCAAAATTTAAAATAATTATGCTGTACATCTCCGGTCAAACGGATGTCTGGAGAATAACCCGGAAACAACATCTAAAATCTTATGGTTATCAAAATGATATTCAGCGTTCCGTTTACCAAAACTAACCCTACCCCATATATCCAACATCCCAGTGAGTTCTCGTGGAAGTGCAGAGGTGTTCTCGGCTTCCATCAAAGCGAGTATCACGTCAACATACTCCTACCCTATCCTTATTTGACCTGCATGGATGCGGCAGGCGCTGGTATTGCTTTTTCAAATTCGCGATCGCCAGTTTTTACACATTGAGGATGACTGTTAGTCCCAAACATCATCTGTTGGTTCTCTTTGTAATAACAGCCGATCTGGCAATAACAGAGTAGCAACCGTAAGCAGTCAATCATGCTCATGCTCATGCTCAAACCTCTGAAGCTGCTTTGCAAAATTAAGGTGACTTGCTCGTTCTTGTATAGAAAAAGTCAAAAACATGCAATCATTCAACGTGATCGTACTTAGCCATTTATGAATTGGCGCTAATCAAACCTCAATAGTTTGAAGAACCAAGTCTAAGCTTCAATAAAAGTATCTTTTCTTGGTTCTCGGTTTGCCACCTTTTTTCTTATATACAGTCAAAATTGCGGTAAAATGAAGTTAAAGAGTGCTCTAACTTTTCAACAAATGCATTGATCTACATGTTTTCTTCACCAAAACATGTGATTTTACGTTTTTTACGCTAGTTCAAATCAAAGTTTGCATAAAAATGTATATATGAAAAGTTAGGGAAGAAAAACTAATTTTAAAGGGGTTGTCACCAAAAACGACTTATATCTCCAAAACAACTTGACATAGATTTTTTTTTGCATACAACAAAGTTTCATATTTTCAATAGATCTACAACTTTGCTCAAGAAAATATCGTTCTATCTATTAAGGAAAATAAGTTAGTTTTTTAATTTTTTTCATAGTAGGCGATGATTTTTTTTAAAGATACCAAGCAATGCGCAACACATATGTGAACAATTCGTCTAGAGACACTTTTTGGGTAAAATAAATATTAAAGGCGTTATACAATTAAGTTCGTGGTTTGACCATCTCCGACCCCGCCAGGGGCGCCAGGCCACCAGGGCGCTGAAATCCAAAATTATGTAGTGACAAAATTTTGCACAAATTATTTTTTTTTCCGATGTACATACATGCTAACTGCGAAAGGCACGCTCATTTCCTCCTTTCATTTTCGCGACTTTTGTTTGCCCAGCGATGTTTTGAACAGTTTTAGTTTTTAACCATGGTTAACGCTCCATAGCTTATTTAAAAAAAAATGTATGGAGAAACGTCTTTGAAGGGGGAAGGGGGGAGGGGTCTGATTTTTTTTAAAACGAGCCTACGTGGCTACCTCGTTTTGTTCTTTGTGCGGCTCACAGTTTCAATCTTGTAGGTGTCCATGCAGCCAGCTCTACACCTGCAATGATAACTTTCTCTGGAACAGTACACGAAATATTCAAATATTTTGGGGAGCTCTTAAAGATTGGCATAACTACTGGGGATGCCTAGGGGGCCAGGCTCCCTACAGAGATCTGTAGCACCCCTACCCCCCCCCCCCCCTCCACCACCCGTCCAGGATTTTTTCCTTAGATATTTCTAATGTGAAATGAAACACTATTCATAATCGGAATTGTTGGTTTTTTTTCTTCAGAATAACATGTTTTTGTACTTTGCTCCCTTCAGAAATAGTTTGATCGAGTATATATTTCTGAAAAAGTAAAGTGCGCATACCCTCTTCTCCACACTTACCAAACTGTACCTAATAGGATGAAAAGTTGGTACATTTATCAACTAGAAATTAGAAGAAAAAATAGTATTTTCCATTTAATTCCAACTACCTTTGCGTATCTTGACAGATACGCGTATTTCGTCTACAATGTGCAAACTTCTTCAGTGTCTCGTACTAATAACTCATCTGGAGTTATAAGTACGAGACACTGAAGAAGTCTGCACATTGTAGACGAAATACGCGTATCTGTCAAGATAAGCAAAGGTAGTTGGAATTAAATGGAAAATACTAATTTTGCTTCTCATTTCTAGCTACAGGTATTCCACTAAACAGCTCACACCCTCTAGGATACATTTATCAAGAAAACCATAGTTAGCGACAATTAGATCCATGAGAATTACGATATATCAACAATATATCAACTTCGCGCGAGAGTTTGCGTCTGTTAAAATGTATCTATATTGGAAATATCTTCCCAACATCATGAGATCCCAGTTGTGAACAGCAGTTTTAGCTAGAACCAAAGATTTGAAGAGAAAGTATCGATAGCGCTTGGCAGGTTATGAAATTCAATAGAAGTAGTTTGAAATTGAACGTAGGGCTTTTGTTAAGCAGTATTTCGAAGCAAACGCACACACTTTTGCCAAACATCCCCATGCGATGTAGGTCACGGATCCGTCACCTTGACTGGCAAAAATGTATGCGCTTGATCGTGCTCAAATACCGCCAAAAGCACAGAATGATTCTAGCGATGTGAAATCTCTGTTTTTACACTCCCTTAAGACCACATATAATGGAAATCAATTTCCAGTTTGAGGTTTTAAAACCACAACTTCTCATTTATACCAATAGTGTTTTTTCTCCTCGTTGGTTACTTTACAACCTGGGCGAGAAACTCGGCAAGGTGTCATACGTATACGAGGTAAGGTGTCATACGTACGTACGTTTTTTTTAATTTTATTATTCAAGAAGGTATTACAGTAATGAGTTTTATTTAAGGCGCATTTTAGAATTCTCTTTCTCTTGTACGAACAATTTAGTAGAGTATAGACTTCCCAGATTGATTAGAAGTTTCGAAGCTCACGAATGTCCATAAACAAAATATGAAGATAGATGTTTCTTCATTAACGATAATATTTTTGAAAATGTAGTTTTAGAATTAAGGTAAACATGTAATCAGGTAAATTTCTGAAATCATAACATTTGTGGGGGTTGACTTCAGTACCACTAGTTGCTGATATAGACTACATAATGGGCCTGTATGTCAATTTTTTTTAAATTCACTTCGCTATTTTCATAATAGTTGTCTTACATTTATTCTTAAGTTTTCTTTAGAGGATTTGATTTTCAATCAAGAGGCTCTATTTTTGGCTGAAATAGTTCCTAGTATACAGTGGTGGCGAAAATATTAAATACATCTACAGTTTTTCATACAAAATTGTCATATATATTCTCTATGTCAGCACTCAAAAGATAGATTGAACTGAAATTTTGACTATAGCTAGACAATAAAAGTAATTTATAGTTGAATTTAAAAACTGTGCTTCAAAGTCTTCAAAATGACATCCGATCCACCATTTTAGAATATTTAAAACAACGTTTATTTTCTTTATAGTTTATTTCATAGGAATGAACTATTTTGCCGAAGAATTCATTCTTGTAGAACTTTTCAATTTTAAATAATTTAAAAATTAAATTTTTGCCAAACTTTCTAAAAAGGCGAATCTGATGCCATTTTGAAGATTGTAATTGAAAATTTAAAAATTTAAAACGGTGCATCTGTTATTTTCGCCTATACTGTAGTTGTTCACATTCTTTTGCCATACCTTCAAAAACTTTGAAAAATTTCCAAGGAATTTCGATACCCTGGAATACTATCAATGTCAATCAAAACCTTAAGTTTAACCTCAAATTACCCATGGATGTTTCATTCGAACTGCCGTAAAGTGCAAAGTAAATTTATAATGAAATAATCATCGGAATTCTCCTTCAAAATTTTTCAACTCTTTTTAGAAATTTAGCTCGAGCTAATAGCTGTATATCAAAACGCTTAATTTTTCTTCTTAACTTTTCGCTAAACTTCTCAGCCATGAGACGCATAAAAACATGACTGAGAAGTACCTAGACGCAGAACCGATTTTCAAATCTGGCTAATTTATGTATTGGGAACGGAGTTCTGAAGGAATTAGTATCAACCGACACAATCTAAAGATTTAAAACGCGTTATCCAAACCAATCTTAATTTTGATATAAATTTAAAATGTTCATTGAATCAATGTTGTTCTTTGAACTTTGAAGACTTTTTAGTTGAAAGCTGACTCTAAATAAATTCAGGACTATTCTCCGCCTCGGATGGGTTAAGACGCCTCAAGAGAATCGAGTTAGGTGACTACAGTAACCTCGTGTGAGTCCATTCTACATTTGATCCAGACGGAATAATTCGAGGTATATATTCACCCCACTCGATTCTCTTAAGGCATCTCGACATACCGAGGCGTAGAATAGACCTAATTATTCGATTAAACCTGTCTTGATTTATGAATTAAAATAACCAATTACGCTACTTTCATCGCTCCTTTCAATAGTCTTATATACGAAAAAAATCCTTCGCGCAGGCCTCCTCCAGGCCCCCTCCAGACTAATTGTCTAGCTCCGCCAATGGTCTTAAGGAGTATCATTGAAAATACTTTCTGATAAAAGATGGTCGTCTTAACGACAAGCAATGTATGCTCTTAATAGATCAATTTTTTCAGTGTTCGACATTCTGAACAAGTTCTCTTAAAACAAATTGATTTTAAGTTTCTTTGTCTTCTTGACATATGAGAGAGAATCTTGATAATTATCGTGAACGAATCCCTGCAGTCAAAAACCATCACCATAGACGTGGCCAGTAAACTAATCAGAGGTTTATAAACATCATCCGACGAAATGAAAACTGTGTAGTTGATCGTGCAATAAATTCAGCGAAAGAAAAATGCATTGAATTTGACATCGACAACGAATTCCAAGTAACTCGACAGCGGAAAATGAGCAAAATCGATGACACCACTGGTAATAGAGCTCCACTATCGAGTGTACACAGGTTCACTTGGGAAGTAAGCTCGGTATTTGACAAAATACTGCAACAAATGGAGCAGCGTGGATCAACAATAGCGGATATACCATCGGAATTATCGGAAGTGTCGAGTGCTCGACAATGAAGAAGTCTGTAAGTAGCAGACGAAATAGGCCTATCTGTCAAAAGATAAGCTCATAGTAGAATTAAAAGGAATTTGCTCGCGTTTACTAGCGAAAATTTGAAAAAGTGCTTCAAGGTTTTATTTTTTATTTTTTTAAAAGTGATCAAATGAAGTGTTAATTTTAAATTCTCCTAGTTTCCCAATCACAATCGTTCTACTAATACGCTCAAAAAAGATTTTTTTTAAAAATAGTGTTTAAAAAAAGTGAAAGTAAATAATTTCGTCAACATAAGTCACAAATAATTCATGAGTTTATAAAATGACTTATTGAAACAAAACATGCAAAAAGGAACATAAGTTGCGGCGTCATTTTTTTGATTTGCCAGGGGCGCCACCAACTCTTACTACGTCTCTGCTAAGAGATGTCTGGTAAGAGGTTTATTTTCGATACTAAGACACAACTCATACTGTCAGTGGGGTTTCCCTTTCCATTCCAATTTTTCCAAGCATCTAACTAATGATAAATTTAATTTGAAAGATTTTTCGTGTGTTTTGATTTTTAGATTTTAGAATTTAGAAATATTTTACAAAGTTGTTAGAAAGGAGTGGGTCTGCGGGAAATATGGAAAGCAAAGATATTGACGTCTAAAAGTGCGAGGCACTTTGAGTAATTTTCATTATATTATTCATTATGAATGAATAAATCAAGATAAAATTGAATTTAGATGAGGTGTATCTGTTTTTGTTTTGCTCTTTGAACCTCTGTTGAGTCCTGTTTTGATGTTTTACCATGACCAGATGCTATTCCTATTTGTAGCTGCACCTTAACCAGCCAAGGGAGGGCTCAACTTGAATTATATACTCAATACAACAAGCACTATCCAATGTGTTTACCATTGAAATGACAGCACGGTTAAGGGGGCGAAAAACTCCTCATTATACCTCGTTTGTCCTTGCACAACAACCATACGAAACCAAATATTTTAAATTAGCTTTCTAGTGCATTAGCCCATTGGTCTCATGCACATAAAAGTATCACATTCCTGCATTCATATTTAGCTGTATTCAGCTAGTTCAAAATTATAAGGTTAATTTTTTGGTTGGCACAATAAAAAAAATTACCCAATAATGAACAATACACAACAAGTACCTACTTAATGTGTGCCGAATTCACTTGAAATAAATTTGTCACGCTTTTATGCAAACCTACCGCTACCGGTGTTTATGTCAAGGCACGTTGACCATTTATGTTCTCTATTAAATTGATCAGCACACTACAAACGAACTTTCTTGTAGAATATTACCCCGTCGTAACCGTTAGCATTCTTCGCAAGTTTGCATAGAACATCCACTCTCATTTCGGCAAGGAAAAGCTTGCTGCTTGAGAGCACATCGAGGGCTTCGTAGCACAAACGTCGACGCATCACAGCGCACCCTAATTTACGTCGGTAATATGCCGCTGCTGGTGGCTTGGAGAAATGTACTCCTCCTGTGACTGTCATTGGTTTGTTCCACTCGAAGCAATATGCTATCTATATTTTTCGTAGCAGAACACATGCCTATGAAGATTATTACCTCTGTATATCGGAGGTCACTTATTTGCGAAATAACGCCACCAAATATCACTTGCATTACACCGAAACCAAGAACAATTCTTGCACCCATCTTCTTCACTAACAGCATACAATTTTTTATAAACTCTTTTGAAATTATCAAAAAACTCCCGAAGTGGTGCCGAGAATAACCATACGTCTTTACCGAGCTCCTGCGTGAAACTAACTTTAACCGAAGTTACTCAACAGATGCTATCCCCCTGGTGTCTTGGCGGAATAAGCCGAGAATCATTTCCTATACATCTCACTACTTGCGATAGTTAAGCAAGCACATCTCATGTAGACACGCGGTGATTATTATGATTGTTTCAGAAATCACTCATTGTGACGATCATTTTTTTCGTGGTGATGGTGATGAGTACAATGTGGAAAGAGGAAAGGAGTATGCACAAGAGAAACAAGTTACAATTTAGAACATTTAACAGTTTTTGAAACATTCGAAGTGATATTACGTGTCTTCAGTCAAGACCAAATTCTCGAAAGCATTAACGATGCTCAAATTTCTCCAGAATAAAACTTTTTTATGTTCATTCCACACATGGATTAACTTTTATTTCAGGTTGGATGTTCACCACTGTACATTAGCAAACGGATTCCAAACGCATTCATACATGTTAAGTACCTATCTGAACTTATCTGTTCATCTCTACTGAAATAAGTGGATACATAAGAGCTTGCAAAAGGTAAATGCGCGTTTGTCACACTAACCCTAACCTTAAACCAAACGGCTCCGACGTTTCTGTGTCGTTTGACACAGTTGACTGC
This sequence comes from Aedes japonicus, assembly GCA_034211315.2. NCBI lineage: Eukaryota > Metazoa > Arthropoda > Insecta > Diptera > Culicidae > Aedes > Aedes japonicus. Next base: position 39,501 of record JASCZW010003838.1, read on the forward strand.
ATCCACGGGACCTAATTGTTTCCCTTTTTTCTATTGTCACTTCATACGCGTTGACAGATCCTATAGTGACTGTAATTTCAAAGAATATGATAACTTATGGTAGATAATATGTTTAATTGTAGATTGAATACTGCAATTCAGTGTCTTAAAACAACCTTGGTATAGAGGTAATCAGTCAATTGAGCTACATAGCAATTTCGTACAAGTTTATGAGTAGGTTATGTGAAGACGTAAATAAATTATTAAAAATGTAGCGGGTACCCAAAAGCGAACATTTTCTATGCACACTGGTGTTGAGTTTTAAATTTATTCCTATCGAAACAAAATTTTCAATGGAAGTGACAATTACAAAATGCTGGAGCATTTTACCAACAATTAAAATGAGACTAGCGATTTGAAATAGGTCCACTGTTGTAGAGCCCTTAGGTCCGAGGTACACCTTGTAGTCTGCACCTTGCAATGATTCTTACGCTTTGAGGTACCTTTCGGTACTAGTATCTTTGTTGTGGTTTTGATTCGCTTTGTTATTTTGACACAATATTTGAGAGTGTGTTGGTGTGAAGTACGTTATTAGGGGCGAATCATTAAGCTTGGGACCGATGAGCTAGTACTTCCTGAGCCAAGAAATATATTCAATTTCTTATTGACCATCTACTCGCCGGTATTACAATACACTCAACAATCAATATGCAACTAGCGATTTGAAATTGGATCACTGTTGTAGAACCCCTTGGTCCGAAGTACACCTTGAAGCCAGCACCTTGCTGTACATATTTGCGCCTTTGTTTTGATTTGCTGTGCTGTTTTGACACAATATTTGAGAGTGTGTTTCATTTTGCTCAATTTTTGAGTACAATTGTATACTATCTCTTTTTCTCTAACGGAAATGTTACTCTATTTCCGTAAACAGTTTATCTAATCATAAAATTGAGTAGATACACTTTCAACAAAAATTGAGTAATATTTCCGTGAGTGAAAAAGACTATAAGCACAAGAGTATATTGCAAGGTGCAGACTGCAACGTGTACTTCGGACCTAGGGGTTCTGCATCAGTGAACCAATTTCAACTCGCTAGTTGCACATTGATTGGTGGTATAACTGGCCCTCAATTGATACGTTGCGGATGTGTTAGCGTGAATTTTACAGTTTTACCATAGGTTTTCTGTCAAAATTACGTCAACGGAACGCAAACGTATTAATTGTGGGCAGCCATTAGAATTCATTATTTTTACGTCTGTTACGTTACGTTATTCTGTTTCGATTTACGCAACAGACGCAACATGACGAAAGGTGTGTTCAATTGACTTGATTTTTGCGCCTTTTCTGTCCGATCACATGTGTCGGTCTCAGGGCACCAAAAGTTACATGATTTTTTGCTAGCATGGAGTAGTAGACGGCATGATTGCAAAAGGAAATTAGGTAAATACATCGTGTCCCGTAGAGTACTCGTTTTAAAACTGGTAATGCACCCGCGTATAGACTGTCCGAGAAAATAGGGGCACGCTTATCTAACACTGCCATTTGAACATACATTTTTATTCGGGTAGTCTGATGTCGGCTCCATCTTATTGCTTACACCCAAATTATAAACCGATCACAACTCACAGCAATGTTTCACATGAATTTCGAGAGGTGGGAAAGATTTACGTTGAAAAACGTCGTGTCATCGAGCACAAGTGGAGCACTATTCCAGGATTATCACTAAGAAAGTTGGCGAAACTGGGAAACGTTGGTGTGCAAGCAGTGCGTATTGCGGTCCGGAAGTTTGAGGAGGAGTATTCCCTTGTGGACCTGCCATGAAGTGGACGAAAAAAATTAGCGTTGAACTCCCAATTGGACAACAACATCGGACGAGCTTTTTCTAAGGCAAAGGGGGCCTCAGTTCGCAATTTGGCAAACAAAACTGAACACCTCAAAGTCCAAAGATCAACGAGCCAAAGAGAGATTGAAGCTCAAAAAGTACAAAAAGCAGAAGCAGCCAAAAAGAAGTCCTACATAAGCAGCCAGCGTGAAACCACGGGCGCGGAAACTATATTACACAGTTTTCACCAAGAATAAGTACCACTGACAAACTGACATGAAACATAATCTTCACTGTTGACCAAGAATCCATATCGACCGATTCAAATGTACAGCGATCCCATCTGTCAAAACCCATTTAATCATTTTATCTAGATCAAATAAATGTGTCCATAATCGCTCATACATGAACCTTCTTATCAAGTTCCCAAGCGTGTTCGTGGCTTCAATAAACGTTCTCAGCGTACACGATAGTAGATATCAGTAAAAGCTGTAGAGCTGAATCCTGTAATAATCTGGCCGGACCTTGCTTCGTGTCATTGCGCTAAGTTGACCATGGACTGATACAAATCGGAAAACGTGATAATTGTATCTAAGCGAGTCTAAGTGAGTCTCCCAAATTGCCCTGAAATTCCTTCCATTGAACGATTTTGAGCTTTGGTCAAGACGTACCTTCGTAAACATGTTCAGTCAGCTGATACAGTAGAAAAGTTCAAAAGAGATTGGACAAGAGCGTCTAAAATTTTTGCTAATCAATCTATGCAGAACGTTAGGCCAGGCGCCTACTGATGTGGCGGAGGTGTGACATCTGCTAGCATGCCAAAATATCTTGTCGACATTCGCCTCACGCCACAAGACTTTGGCTCGATATTTTGACATGTTATGTGATGCCACACTTCCGCCACATCAGTGGGCGCCTCGACTTAGAGGAAAAGTTCGAAAACTTGCATTTACTAGGCTGCCTTAAAAGTCCCTTGGAGGCGACCCTGGTGTAGTGGTTAACATCCAAACCTCTCACGCCAAAGTCACGAGTTCGAATCTCACCCTCGGACAAGTTACGGAAATATCCAAAAAGGTATTTAAGTGACTAATGGCTGGCCCACAATTGATACGTTGCGGATGCGTTTGCGTGAATTTGACAGTTTTCCCATAGGTTTTCTGTCAAAATTACGTCAACGCATCCGCAACGTATCAATTGTGGGTGACCCTTAAGGCGGGAGATGAACCAGCCCAGGGTTATTACTAATCTTAGAATAAAAAAACTGCTCAATTAATAATAAGGTTCTCTGAAATTGAATATATTGGTTTGGCGACTTGTTCGGCTTTTTAAGGCGACCTGTTCGGCAAATAGTTTAAGGATTTTTCAGTTAATTTTGAAGATCAGTTCGTTAATTTTTGACATATCACTAAAGGTTATGCAATACCGATAAATCGGTAGTTGAAGTCAATTACCGAGATGGCCACCGAGAGCTCAGCTATTGAGCAATCGATAATTTTTTAACTGATCCCGGTAAAAATAATTAAGTGTGTAGAGTTGAGCGAGCTCGTGATTAATTCTTCACCGCCACAAACCGTTCTCCTGTACACTGCCAAAGATGGTCGCGTCGCTCGAATACACGAAGTCCAATTTTCATGTCAGAAAGAGGGCCACCGGTTTTATGAGCGTTTTATACATGATACATTTGGTGCGGGGGTGAAGCATTTTTGACTGCAGTTTTTTCTGGATCCTATAATAAGCGCACGACTTCCACTGATGATGCGCCTTCGCATTCCTCGACTAACGTTGTTGTCTTCCGTACTGTTTCGATGCATCCCGTCATACCACCGACAAACCGACATGAAACTCAATCTTCACTATTGTTCAGGAATCCTTAACGATCGATTCAAATGTGCAGCGATCCCATCTGTCAAAACCTATAGAATCATTTTATCTATAGATCAAATAAATGTGTCCAGAATGGTTCAGACATGAACCTTCTTATCAAGTTCCCAAGAGTGTTAGTGGCTTCAATAAACGGTCTCAGCGAACACGAAGATAGATGATTTGAACAGAAATATTAAGACATTTTCTATATATAGTCATTCCATATATGGTCATTCATGTCAGTTTGTCGGTGGTTACAAATGCAATTTGTTTGCGAAATGCTTCCTAATCTCGCACCTTTTTTGAGTAAGGGTTAAAATCATTTTCGTGCGGTGGTCTAGCAGCAGGCTTTCCCGACTTGGATGCCCTTCAATTTTTCATTTTTTTTTTTTGCCGGATGTTCGACCCAATTCACGTCCGCTTCGACTCGAGACGGCATCTCCTGTCTGCCTTCCACTAACATATTCGTGGCAATCGCAAGATCCCGTGCCTTTTCCAACATTAGATCCTACACTTCCCCGAGTCTTGCCTGAACTCCGTGCTCTTTCAGGCCGAATACGAACTGGTTTCTAAAAATGGCGCTGAGTGACGAATCGAATCTATTCAACGTCGTTTTCTACGGTTCGCGCTTCGTAGATTACCTTAGAGGGACCCATTTCGTCTTAATAGCTACGAAAGTCACTGTCAATTAGTGAACATGGAGCCTCTGCGAGTCTCAACGGTCGCAGATGCTCTACATGGAAGAACCGACTGCGAAAAAATCCTGCAACAAATCAACATCAATTCAATAGGGTGAAGTCAGTCCTTCTCGCCGCACCAACTATGGGTTGAGTAGCGCTATCCACGGGTTGCAACGAATGCTCAATAGGGTGGCGTGAGTTTTTGGCTTCCATCTGACGTGGAATGTACTTCGTCGGAGATTTTTCACCGTTTTTGGAGCAATTGATGCACGGAGTTAAGATAGGTATGTGTATGGTTTTAATTTTTTATTTTTGGTAGTCATGATTTGACTAAGATATTGGGTAATCGTTTTTCTATATAATGTTCTTTTTAAAACTAACATCGTTAGGACCTGAACTTGGTCTGTTGATGCCTAACTTCAGATAAACGAACAAATTAATTTTTCTTTCAAAATGCTGAAGTTTCAAATGATTAAGTTTCTGATTATCATTCGGTAAATTCCCCCTTGTAATTGTTTTTAAATAATTCCGATTAGATTCCTTCTTTCTTTTTTAGTTAGTCCTAAACATATTGTTTAGGATGTTTGAAGGTCAAACTATATGTTCTACACGAATGTGCCGAAAAACCTCAAATTTGACCCGTTCACATGACCATTTCTGCCATTTTTAAGTATTCACTGAGAAGTAGGCGTTTTATATATTTTTTGTTTTCACTCAGGTCAAAACGCGTTGAAATTATTCACTTTTGATTAAGCATGGTGATTGTAAAAATCGATAAATTTATCAAAACATTGACGAAATCACCCGTGCACATGTTTATTTCTAATATTTTCCGGCAGCATACAATATTGGTTCTTTTTGCGCCAGCTCCAGTCCGATTGAGCGTGATTAGTAGGTGACACAAGATTTCATAAGCATTTACTCAGATTTTACTGCATTATTCACACGAGTTGCGATGTTAGAAAAGTAGAGGCTATTTTTATGGATTCATCACATCAACTTGTTCAAATGACTAGAAATGAGAAGAAAAATTAGTATTTTCCATTCAATTCCAACAACCTTTGCTTATCTTGACAGATACGCGTATTTCGTCTTCAATGTCCAGACTTCTTCAGTGTCTCGTACTAATAACTCGACGAGACACTGAAGAAGTCTGTAAATTGTACACGAAATACGCGTATCAGTCAACATAAGCAAAGGTAGTTGGAATTAAATAGAAAATACTAATTTTTCTTCTCATTTCTAGTTACAGGTATTCCACTAAACAGCTCAAACTTTCTAGGATTGATCAAATGCTCAAGTAAAGGGTTCGACGTTTGGAGTTTAGCAAAGTAAAAGCATTCGATAATTTCATTGAATTGACCTAATGAAATTTATGTTCGCAAATGGTATCTTGTTTGAAAAAAAATTAAGAAACATCACGTGTGTCTGTTGTACCTATTCAAAAAATAAACGTGAAAATAAATTAAAATAGGCGTTGAATAAGATTTATTGTATTATAAATTAATTAGAGGCATTAGAAGTAGAATCAAATAACAATTATATTACAAATATATGATTGGTTAAAGTCAAAATAATATTGATTCAATGGCGTAAAAACTAAATTAAAAATAGGAATGTAAAGTGGGTAGGCCGGGAAAGATCTGGGCATAAGAGGCATCCTAATCAATTGTGGATTATATGACACAAAAAGTGTCTAAATCACATACAAACAAATGTACACAGTCAAACACTCATTACAAACGCATATATGATTACCTAGGCACATATACAAAGCAAAAATAAAGCAATTTAAAAAACTCTCAACCATTGAAATTACAATGACCGCATATAATATTTTGGAAAATTAATGAGGCAACCGGTCATTGTCAAAAACACACTGCCGCATGCAGCAATCTACTCCAACGCAAAGATGGTGGGAAATTTTGTCACAAATTTCGAAAAACCTTGTTAAGTATACCAGTATATTGTAACAATTACACTCACCGATGAACGAGATTTAATTTGCTATAATTTTTCGATTACCTAGAACAATTTCAACTTAACTATTGAAAAATCTTATGTTTGGTTTATTCTAAGTAACTGACAATCAAATCATTAAAAACTGCATGGTTTTGATGTAACTAATGATGCTTATTTCGCTCCGAATTCTCATTATGCCTCTAACACCTCTGTCCATTCAACTTAAATGTGAGCACGGGAATGTGAGCTTAATAAGATGTAGAACGGCCATAGTTCATCACAAAGCGTTATTTTATTCACTTAAGAATTACAAAAGCTTTATATATAGTTAGACGCTAAGACACGATTATATTCTTTACAAGAAATACGGAGTGATACGCTGACTTGGCATGACTCTTTCATTGTCCGGAACGGCCTTGAATATTTCCACCAATGAGTCTTTTGACGTATTAAATTTGAGTATCGCTGCAACGTTACCACACCGATAGCAATAATTTGGAGCAGACCAAACTGTAACCAGTTTCTGGTCAAACAGATAGTTTATTCCTTCGTGTACCAACTGATGAGCTCGGCAGATTAGTTCCAAATTGTTGATGTGTATGAAATCCCGTGTCACCGCGGCACCAAATAACCAGCCAGCACCTCTTGGGCTTTCTGCCCATGTCTCAATGTCCTCCGGATCTGACCAAACTAAATCACAAAAAGCACCCTTATGGGGAATCTCTTGATCACGATTGATGGACCGGATTTGATCTAATGTCTTAATCTCCGGACTTAATCCTCCATGAACACAGAGAACCTCTTCGTCGATCAAGGCAGCAATGGTCAACAAATCGAAAACCCGACAGCAGTACTTCCAAGGGTTCACATTGCCATATTTGGTATAACATTCGTCATAGAACCCGTATACTTTGGTTATCTGTCGGGATTCGTGATTACCTCTAAGCAGAGTTATTTTGTCTGGATATCGAGCTTTCAGCGAGAGCAAACGGGTGAACGTCTCCAAACTGTAGTACCCACGGTCCACGAAATCCCCCATGAAGATGTAATTGGTGTCCGGGACATGTCCTCCTGTTCGAAACAATTCTTCCAAGTCATAAAATTGACCGTGGATGTCACCACAGACAGTAACTGGACTGCTCACTGGTTGAATGTTGGATTCCTCTATCAGCAAGTCACAAACTATATCACACAGTTTTTTCAGGTCATTTTCTGGCAGGTATTTACAATGCTTGGTTATTTCGATCCACTGATCCAAATCTGCGGTCATTTTAATAGTCGATAGGAAAAGAGAGTGTAGAAACTTTTACTTATCAGCTAAAAAATGGTTCTATCCGAAATTACGAAAATTAATGACAGACTCAAGATATATGGACGATATGCGGACCCACTTGAGCAAACTGTCAACAGTAAAAATAGCACGCAAGGAGTGTGTCATGTGTAGAGTGGCCAGAATTGCTGCTTTAAAAAAAAACAAGTCCCTCGTTTTATTGTACACGTTATTTGTAAACAACTCAAAATTGGTTACAATGAAAATAAATCAATAATTTCTATTATTAAAATTGATGAATCCAACATGAAAAAAGAAGAAGACACCGAGTGGTGATAAATCTGACAGCTCCCATGTTAAAGTATAGGACGAAACTTTTAAAATGCTTCTAGAAAATTCAAATGAAATTCTAATTAAAAACGGTTTGTTGTGTGATGTAGGAAAAATCCAAAACTGCACCATTGAAGCATTATTTTAGTTTTATTTTTATTTTGCTGAAAATGTCTTTATTGAGAAAATTTATATTTTTCTTACATCATACCACAAACTGCTTTTAATTAGAATTTCATTTGCATTTTCTAGAAGCATTTTAAAAGTTTCATCCTATAGGCTAGTATGCAGCAGACAAGTAAAGACTTGAAGTAATTTTTGCTATTTTTACCGAAGTAATTTTGACAATTGCTCCTGTATGGGTAATCTGTCAGTTTTCCTAGCGGAATAATCGAACGGAATATTATTCCGAAAGGCGCTATTAACGTTACGAAGTTTGCCTTCCTTTTCAGCTGCATACAAGGTACACGCAAAAAAAATACGTAGTTATTCCAATTCAAACTAGGAATCAATTCAACTAAAATTTTGGTTTAAATATGGACCAATAAAACTGACGAACTAATTCAACAAAACCTTTGAGTTGAAATAAAACTTCATGCTTTATAGAATTGAACATCATGTTTTATTGCTCAAAACAAAATGTTTTCTTAAACCAACTAAACGCATTAGTTGAAATAATAAACACCGATGAACTAATACAACAAAACCATTGAATTGAAATAAAATCTCATGCTTTATAGAATTAAACTGAGGGTTTTGTTGTTTGAAACAAAATATTTTTTTAAGCAACTAAGCGCATTTCTTGAATTAATAAACATTGATGAATTAATACAACAAAACCATTGAATTGAAATAATAATTCATGATTTATTGAAATAAATGAAGTGTTTATTTGTTCAAATTATTTATGTATTCTCACATTTTGGCAGGACATCGTCCCACTATGGTCAAGTAAAAATCTCCGTGGCACGAAGTTGACGAGACAAGACGCTGATTAGACATGTGGTTCTCTACGGCCATGATATAAGGACTATGCTCGCGGCAGACCGCTAGTCCGATTTTTCTCATGATTTGCTCCTTAAACGTAACGTCGATGTCGAATCGCCTGTGTTGTGCACTGTAGAGTCTGATTTTGGATCAACTGCAGTTATCTACAACGACAATAACTTCTTGAGAATCTTGATATATATCAACAAATTATAATATATTATGTTTATACTTACATTAGAAAAACTACCGGAGGCAAAGACAGATGCAGCTACTTGTCAGCATTGTGAAACTTTTGTACAGTAACAATAAGCATGCTCGGCAGGCTGACAATATGTAAAAATAATTTATAAAAACAGTAAATTATCCGTTTAAGTTAACAAATAAATGTGATTGTTATAAATCAAATATTATTTAAACGAATATAATACAGCGGTGATTACTTTAAATAATTCAACTGGTTTGATAAGAATGATAGTTTGAATTGATTTAGAACTTTTTCATGAATTGAAACAAATATAAACCTTGGTTTGTAAAGTAGCAAAGCATTTTGTTGGTTCAAAACAGAGTGATTTCTTAGCGTAAAAAAATAATTTGTTTAAACAATAAATTAAACATTTGCGTGAAACAATAAATGTGGTTGTTATAAATCAAATATTATTTAAATTAATATCACACAGCAGTGATTACTTTAAAAGAAAATATTGGATTGATTTGAATGGAATTTGGAATTGATTGGAACTTTTTTATGAATTGAAACAAACAGAAAGCTTGCTTTACATACCAACAAAATATTTTGTTGATTCAAAGCAGAGCGATTTCTTAGGAGTGACAAAATACTTTGTTCAAGCAATTAATTAATCATTTGAGTTGAAAAATAAATGTGATTGTTCTGAATCACACAGCAGTGATTACTTTGAATAATTTTATTGGTTTAATTTGAATGAAATTTTGAATTGATTTTGAACTGTTTTATGAATTGAAACAAATAGAAACTTCGGTTTGACATACCAACAAAATATTTTGTTGATTCAAAGCAGAGTGATTTTTTTGCGTGTAACCCGAATTACTTATCACAAAAGTTCAACTCAGTGAACGCAGTGATTCTACGCCCCAACAAAAAAAAAACCCGAATAAAAAAATCTCATAGATTTACAACTGAATGTATTGTAACCATACAATAGAATTTATAGTATGTTCAATTAATCTTATTGTTCACAACTCTAAAATAACAATAGGAGTTATTGTTTCCACAACAAAATCTAATGTAAACTGAGACATCGACAATAGAAATGGAGGGTTGTTATGTATCTTAACTATAGAAAAAATCATTTTTTTCCTAACAAATTTGAACCAATAACAATTAATTGTATTGTTTCACAATTGTTGAAAATCCAAGCATATGGAGTGAATTGTAGATCTATTGTAATGACAATATGCATTTTTCGTTTATATGGTTCACGAACAATAAGATTTATGGTCGGAAATAGATTTTAGGATTATTTTATATTATTGTATGGTAATTGTATGGTTATTTTTATCCGGGAAGTAATTCCGACAGTAAAAGCATTTCTTGACCATTTCTTGTCCTATCCTAATGCACATTACTTTTGAGCTGCATACTAGCCTTATACTCTAACATAGGAGCTGTCAGATTTATCACCACTCGGTGTCTTCTTCTTTTTTCAAGTTGGATTCTTCAATATACACTTTAATCGGTCAATTTTTGCTTCGAATTGAAATCATGTGAGCCAGTATGATTTTCATTTGCCGCACATAATTTCTAACATTCGTCACTTAATAAACATGTTCGTTTCCAATGGGACTGATATGGTCCGCATATAATTGTCAATGGGGCGATAAATGTCGTTCAAGTGTGTTTTCACTTTGCCCTATTCTATCCATCTTCCAACTTCGAAATAAATAACCATGCGCGAAAAACAATCAGCTGCTTTGTCGTTCTGGAAAAAAAACTGCAAAAATTAAAAGCGAAGTGAAGTTTACCGTGTGGTGGTTGAGGTACTTGGTTTGCCAGTGGAAGTCACTGAATTTTTTGAAGGTGTAATTCATTTCGCATTCATTGTTTTCATTTGCCATTAACAGTGATTATTTTGAATATTTCAGATCTGTCGAGCATTCCCGCAGAAAAGTGATGAAGTTGTTATGATATTACTAATACAAACTCTTTTTATTCACACATTTTGTTTTATAACATGAAAAGATACAAAAAATCCTATGCTAACCTTTTTATGAAAGAATAAAATCCATGCACCTTTTCACATAAAACGTATTAAAAAACTCTTTGAATTTGGCTAAGACAAGTAAACGCAATCCATGTTCAGTATAATTAATATCTATTCAGCTGTTGCACTTAAAGACTTTATATTCATTGCACATATGGTTACCCACATAACGAAAAACAATTTGCTATATAGTTAAAACACAGAGAACAGACATACAAGCTAGAGTGCTCCGTGTGTAAATTTCTGTAACTGCCATTTTAAAATTAAAGCTTGTTTCCGTTAGTTTGGTGATTCGTATCTTGATGGCGCCACCTGCGCGCCTTAAGATTTGATAGGCTGTCAATTTTAGTTTGGTGAAACCTAGACAAGGCGGCGCTGTTTTTACAACGGTTTGCGTTTGAAAATTTACACAGTAAATTGAGAAAAAAGGTTGTGGCCTGGAGGTCTGTTCTCTGTGGTTAAAACTTAATTTCGAATGTAATAGTACGTTCACACTACGAACTATATTACGTGATATAGTGCGATTCATGATATAGCAGCTATATCATGTGCTATATTACGTGATATCCCATACATTTGATCTGTCAATCTATATTACGAACAGTACTTGATATAGCTCATATCATCTCATTTACTTGATATAATTCTAAAAAGCAGTGGTTGGCAACCCAGCTGCGATAGAGCTGGGTGATATCATTCTATTTCAAATGTCACTTTTCCTTTTGATTGAATCAAAACAAAATATAATTTTCCAGTTGGAACAATTCCACCGTCATGTTGTAAAAGAAATTTGAAATCGTTTCGTTTATACATGTTCATTGAATGAAACTAACTGAAGCGAAATCATTACTCGCCATCCATATTGCAGATTTTGCACCTAATTAGACCACCGACGGAAATATTTAGTCAGTTCAAAAAATGTTCACACCATTATCATCATACATTGATTAATTTTACAGGTACAATTTTTGTTGCGAGTGCGTATTTCGGGGTGCTGTATCGGATGATCGGTTTGTTTTCTGGGTTTTCCTTGGGAAATCAAATGTGAATTTTTTAACTATCCTTTATTTTATCGAAACTCTAAAAACCAAACCAAATAGCAAACTTGAACCGAATTATTCACCATCCATGTCGGTTTTGATTTTCATTGACTTATTGGCATCGAGGCAAGAATCAGGCAGATATTTCGCTGCTATGACGTTGCACTTAATTCTCCCAAGGAAAATATGAGGAAATCAGGGGACGAAGCTTTTTGTAATTAAAAATGTGTTAAGTTCTGATACCAATCCATCGCATTAGAACAAACTTGAAGAACAAATGGTTCTTCAAAACTGGATTTCATCAAAATCTGATCTTTCTGTCTAGAACATGGAATGAAGATCGGTTTACTTAGTTTTTTTTTCTGATTTCTTCATCATCATATTTGCAAACGTCAAACTATATCACGTCAGTGTAGTGTGAACACCTCCACTTGATATCGATATCAACTTGCTATATCACGTAATATAGTACGTAGTGTGAACGTATTATAAGATGTATTATCACATTTTATGTTAATGTTATCGAATAAATTAATCTCATTTTCACCATACAACCTCTACATTATCACATATTGTTAATAATTTCCATATTGTCATTGAAAGGTTGTTTATTGTCCGTACTTGGTCTGGATTATATATCAACTTTTTGGCATAGAGTACAGCAAAAAAATTGTTCGTGAAAATTGCCATTTTTTTATGGTAACCTAACTTAACCGCCTATTCAGCATATTTTTATTTGGCCTTCTACCATCTGACATATTGTTAAAACCATGTAGGAGATTGTTAGTTTATAGTTCTCAATTATAAGGGTAAATGTCGTAACAATAACGGAAATGGTCGTCAACAATAAGGGAAATAGTCCAGGAATGGTTTGTGGTTATGCGGGTAATTACTCTATGGGTCATGAATAGAGTAATTGCCGCATGGCAACCATTCTAGACACTATTCGATGACGACCATTCCGTTATTGTGACATTACCTTATGAATATATTGTAATCTCTACATGGTTTTGGCTGTAATCGGATGAAACCAGAAGGCAAATAAAACTGTAACGAATAGGCTTATTTTCCTTTAAAATGGCAATTTTTCGGCAATTGTATATGCCAAAGTGTCATATAATCAGATACAGACAATAAACTAATAACTCAATATGACAATATGGAAATTATTAACAATATGTAATGTAGTTGTAGTGAAATGGATTAATTTATTCGACAACGTGCTGTAAGATAATGATAATACATCTTATAGCTCACGTTCACTACGTACTTTATGTGCGTGATGGCAGAGTTGATGTCGATATCGAAAATAGGAAGTGTTCACATGACGTGATATAGTTGACGTTGCAATATGTTGATGAAATCAGAAAAAAACTAAATAAACCGATAACCGTTCATATTCTAGATCTCAATTTTGATGAGAATCCAGTTTTGAGCCATTCTACAACTATTTGAGATTTGTTCTAATAAGATGGATTGTATCAGAGGCAACTTGCGACCGTCACTGTTTCATAAATATTTTTCGCTGGGGAAGTGATGCAGCATCACCAGCAGCGAAATATCTGTACGATTCTTGCACTCGATACCAATAAAGTCAATGAAAATCAAGGCCATGGATGTGAAATAATTCAGTTCAAATTTGCTGTTTGTAAATGAGATAGTTAAAATTCACATTTATTTTGAAAACTGAAGGCAAACCGATCATCCGATACAACGCGAGATACGCATGCAACAAATTGTACTTCATTCAATCAATGTATGATGATAATGGTAATGAGCATTTTGGAACTGACAAATATTTCCGTCAATGTCTAATTAGGTGCAAATCTACGCAGTATGATGTAATGATTTCGCTTCAGTGGACTCATTCAATGGTATGTATAAATGAGACGATTTCAAATTTCTTTACAACATGACGATAGTGTTCAACTGGAGAATTATATTTTCTTTGATTCAATCCAAAGGAAAGTGACATTTGAAATGGGATGATATCTGGCTCTAACGGCTGGGTTGTAACCACTGCTTTAAATTATATCAGATGAAATGAAGTTATGATTATGACTATATCAAGTAACAATTCGTAATATAGATGACGAGATCCAAATGTAATGGGATAATCGCATGATATGGCGCGATGCCGAGCAACATATCATGAATCACGCGTAATAGTTCATGAATATGTGTACTGTACATTCGAGTAGTTTGCAACCACGGAAACGGACATGAACGCTGCCCTCGGTTGCTGTCATTTCAGGCGCAGGCCGTTGTAAAACGGCGTATATCTTGTCTGGAACCGCCGGAAAGCGTTGACGTACAATCAAATGTAAGGCGCGGGTAACGCCAAATCAAACGAATCACCAAAACAACGGAAGCAAGCAATTTTAGATGGCAGTTACGAAGATTTACGCGAATTTAGCGCTGTAATGTCATTCTCTGTGTTTTTGGCTTGCTATGGCAAATTGACACCGTTAATATTAGTGATATATGTGCAATGAATATAAGTGGCTTTAGTGCAGCAGCTGAATAGATATTAATTAGCACTGGAGCATGGTGCGTACTGTCTTGGCCAAATTCAGGGATTTTGGCTGCGTTTATGTGAAGGTGCATGGATTTTGATAACAAATAAAGGTGTATGGGATTTTGCTGTCTTTCATGTTATAAGGCAAGATGTAATTTGGTTGTATTAGTAATATCATAACGGCTTCATCCTTTTCTGCAGGAATGCTCATTTTTAGATCTGAGTATTCAAGTAATCGCTGATATGGCAGATGAAAACAATGAGCAATTAATTACACCTTCAGAATTCAGTAGCCTCCACATACAACTGACAAATGCCTCAACCACCACTGACTCGCTCCTTCACAATTACGTTCCAGAACGACGAGCAATTTTCGCGCATGTTCTTATTTCAGTTGAAGAATAAGGGCAAGTGAAAAACACATGAACTGACATTTATCGCCCGGTAATTATGTCGCGGATTATATCAATTGCATTAAGAAGGAAGCAGACATCGTTTGTCAAGTGACAGATGTTAAATTATGCGGCAAATGAAAATCATGCACAGCTCACATGATTTCAATTCGAAGAAAATTGACCGTTCAAAGTGTATATTGAAGAATCAACTTGAAGAGAAGACACCGAGTGGTGAATAAATCTGACATCTATGTTAGGTATAGACTGTTATGCGGCTGAAAACAATGCAGTAGAATAGGACAGAAATGGTCGAAATGCTCGGATTACTTCGGATAAATAACCGTACAGTGCCGTAATATTATAAAATAATCACAAAATCTGACCGACCGTAAATGTTACATTTCGTGAGCAAATAAACGAAAATTACTGTTGTCGTACAATGATCTGATTCCTTCCATAACACAGTTTTCAACAGTTATGAACGTACAGTCAATTGTTGGTAGTTCAGATTTGTTAGGAAAAGATGATTTTTCTATAGTTAGATACATAACGGCCTCATTTCTATTGTCGATAATCTCATTTACATTAGATTTTGTTATTAGTAATGCTCCTGACCTTATTTAGAGTTGTGAACAATATTAATTAGTTGCATATAAATTCTGTGGCAATGGTTACAATCCATTCAGTTGTAAATCTATGAGATTTTTAATTCAGGTTTTGTTGAACGTAAATGCGAATGCTGCGTTCGCTGAGTTGAACTTTTGTGACAAGTAATTCAGGTTACGCAAAAAATCGCTCTGCTGAATCAACAAAGATATTTTGTTGACGTAATCAAACCGAGTTTCTGTTGTTTCAGTTCATGGAAACGGATTCAAAATCAATTCAAACTCGTCCAAACAAACCAATAAAATTATTCAAATATTCCTTTAACGTATGATCAGAATTTAATCACATTTATTTTTCAAATGATGAATTAATTCTTGAACAAATGTTTGTCGCCTAAGTCGGCAGACCTTTAGTCAGTAGAATATTTTGTTGATTTGCTTCTTGAAGCGTTTCAGTGATGTAAAGTTCAATCCATTCCAAATTCCATTCAATCAATCAGTATTTTCTTTAATGTGTCCTTAACGTAATTAATTTAAATGATATTTGATTTTAACAGCCGCATTTATTGTTTCGCATATTTGAATTTATTGTTTAGACAATTATTTTTACGCTAAGAATCCTTCTGTTCTTTGCTTTACTAGGCCAAGGTTTATATTTCAATTCATGAAAGTTTACAAGAGTATTCAAAATAGTATTATCAATATTGATATTTAAGTAATCACCGCTATGATATATTCGTTAAATAATATTTGATTTATAACAATCACATTTATTTGTTGTAACTAAACAGATAATTTACTGTTTTGCAAATTATGTTATATTGTCAGTCTGCCAGTAATACTATTGTACTGTACAAAGATTTCTGTGACAGATAACTGCATCTGTCTTGCCTCCGTAGTTTTCTAATGTAATTATAAACATAATATATTATAATTTGTTGATATACTCAGAAGTGTAATGTTATGCTGCAGTTATTTAAAATCAGACTCAGTACGCAACATATAAACATAATCACTATATCATGTATGAAAATATAATCAGCGTCTTTGTAAACTCATTATACACGCGACCCTTGGTAAGTTGAACGATGTCCTTAAAAATGTGGAGAAAAAAAAAAAAATAATTTGAACAAGGAAAACACTTCATTTATTTCAATGGAAATCATGAATTAATATTTCAATTCAATGGTACTATTTGTATTAACCATCAATGACTATTGAATGTGCCTTGGTGTAAAAAATATTTTATTTCAAACAACTCTAGCCGCTCAGTTTAATTCTATAAACATGATTTTAGCTTCGAATTCAATGGTTTTGTTGTATTCATCGGTATTTATTATTTCAACTAATGCGTTTAGTGATTTGAAAACATTTTGATTTTTAGTAATAAAACATGATGTTCAATTCATAAGCATGAGATTTATTTCAGCTCAGGAACATTTGAATTAGTTCGTCATTTTATTGGTCATATTTAGCCGGAATTTAGTTGTGATTCTAGTTTGGTGGAGACAAACTACGGCATTATTTAGCATCAGCTATGCACCAACTCAGATATTCCGTTCTCGCTGAAATACCCATGCAGGAGCAATTGTCAAAATTACTTTCGGTAAACTAGCAAAATTACTTCAGGTCTTTGCTTGTCTGCTGCATACTAACCTATAGGATGAGCTTTAAAATGGCTGCAGAGAGAGTAAGATGAGTTCACAATTAAACGGTTGTGGTATGATGTAAGAAGTATAAAATTTTCTCAATAAAACATTTTTAGCAAAACAAAATAAGAGCAAATGTAATACATATAATTGATTTAGGATATAACACATCACGCAACAAACCGTTGTTGAGAATAACATATCGTCTCTAGAAGCTGACACAAGGATTTCGTCTATACTGGCTGTGGGCCTTCAATGAAGTATCAAAGTACTCGATATTCTTCTTCTTTTTTCAAGTTAGCGCACTCCGTTAATGTAAAATTATTGATTTATTTTCAGTACAGCAATTTTGAGTTGTTACAAATGGCGTGGCAATAAAACGAGGACTATTTTTAAGTAGCAATTCTACCTCTACGCATGACCTCCTTGCGTAACTATTTTACTGTGTGAGTGTGTCGTGAATTTGAGACTCGGATAAAACCATTTTTATCGTTGAAATGATATAAAGTTTTCACCACTCTCTTTTTCTATCGACATGCATACTAGATTTGGATCAGTGAATCGAATAACCAGGCAACAGATGACCTGAAAGAGAATAGTTTGTGACTACTGATGAAGAAATTTGTAACATTCAACCAGTGAGCTGATCAGTGCGAATGCTGTGTGACATCCTGATCAATTTGCGACTGAAGAATTATTTCGAACAGATACATGAACACCAATTACATCTTTATGGGGATGAATGCCCTTTGGACTGGAGACCCGTTCACCACATATCGTAGCTCCTCCCGACAAAATGGCAGAGGTAATCACGGAGTATCGATAACCAAGTACGGGATTTCACTATGACGGAAATGTTATACCAGAGCAATGTGAGCCACTAGTGTTTTTCATTGCTGCCTTGATCGACGAGAGGAAGGTTGCTCTGTGTTCAATGATTAAGTCGGATGGAACGTCGATCATCAATCTTTGAATTCAGGAATTTTTTATGATTTAATTTGGTAGGTAGACAGAAACTAAAAGTATACTGGCTATTTAATTATCATGTATACGCATCAACAATTTGGAACTAATCTATGGCTCTAAATCGGATACGAAGAATAAACTATCTGACCGGAAACTGTTACGGTCTGCTCAAATTATTGTATCGTGTGTGTGCAGCTGACTACTCAAATTTAATACGTCAGAGACTCATTGGTAGTATTCAAGACTGTTCCAGACTGTGAAAGAGTCATGCCAAGTCGCGTATCCTCCGTGGCTGTAAAGTAATCATGTCTTAACGTCTAGCCTATGAAGCACATGAATGTAAATTGAATAAGTGGCACTTGAACTGTGGCCGTTCTGCAATCTTGTGGATACATTCCATTAACCACATTTAGGGCCAGTGGATCTGAAGTGTTGAAGGCATGATGAAGATACTGGTAGTGAACAAATCAAGGCAAATGCCAAAGTTCAATGATTTGTCAGTTGAATAGGCCAGGCATGAGATTTTTCAGTAGTTTAGTTGAAATTGTTCTGGAGTATCGAACAGTGCATGGCAAATTAAATCTCGTTCGTCGTGATGTAATTGTTATATTATGCTGGTATGCTTAACAAAGGGTTTTCGAATTTATTGATGAAATCCACCATCTTTACGTTAGATGGGTAACGTATACTGGCTTGTCTGACGTGACCATTATATATTATGTATTTAATGGATGCATTAATTTCATTGGTTGGGAAGTTTAAAGCCATTTGCTTATCATGATAGCACAGAGGTATCATATGTGCGTGTGTGACAGTGTTTGTGTGTAGATTTGGACGTATGTGATCAGACGCTGTGTCATATAATCCGTTTGTAGGATGCCCTTATCTTGAACTACCCTACAATTTATTTTTACGTCATTAATTAATATTATTTTGACTTTGGCAATCATATTTGTATTATAATTGTTATTTGATTCTACTTCTAATGCCTCAGCTATAACACAATAAATCTTATTCAACGCCTATTTTTAATTTATTTTTCACGTTTATTTTGAATAGTACAACAACACGTAATGTTTCTTGAATTTTTTCAGGCAAAGTGCCATTTGCAGGCATAAATTTCATTGGAGTCAATTCAATAATTATCGATAACACTTCTTCATCCCAGGCGTCATTCTCCCCATGACATTTGATCAATCCTAGAAGTTTGAAGCTATTTAGTGATGGGATACCTATGACTAGAAATGAGAGAAAAATTAGTATTTTCTATTTATTTCAACTACCTTTGCTTATGTTGGCTGATACGCGTATTTCGTGTACGGATTTGCAGACTTCTTCAGTGTCTCGTCAGATATTAGTACGAGACACTGAAGAGAGTCACCAGACATTGAACGAAGATACGCGTAATCTGTCCAGATAATAAGGTTGATGAAATGCCCAATTTTTCTTCTCATTTCTAGTCATTTGAACAAGTTGATATTGACGAATCCATAAAAATAGCCTCTGCTACAACATCTGGCTTCATGTAGATATGCAGTAAAATCTGAGTAAATCGCATAAATCAGACTAGGCAACTCAAAGATATCAATATTCAATGTAACGATATTAAGAGAATAGGCAATATTGCGCAGACGATTTCGTCAATGTTTTGATAAATTTATCGATTTTGTCACCATCTCAATCAAGTGATAATTTCAGCGTTAGTGAAGCAAAGGCCTGCTATGCATACTGCTTCTCAGTGAATGCACCCAAAAGTAATGAAATGGTCATGTAGTCAAATTTGGCGTTTTTCGTACATTCGTGTAAACATGGTTTGACCTTCAAGCATCATGTTTGGGACTTGGCAAAGAGAGGATACAATCGGAATTATTCAAAACAATTCCCGAGAATTTACCGAATGATAATCAGAAAGCCAATCATTGAAAACTTCAGCATTTTGAAAAACCAGGCCTGTTCGTTTATCTGGTATTGGCTAGACAAATTCAGGTCTAACGATGTTAGTTTAAAAGAACTGATATATAGAAGACGATTACCCAATATCTTAGTCCGTCATGACTACAAAATAAAAATTAAAATAATACATATATCTTAACTCCAGATGCATCGGGTGCTCCAAAGACGTGAAAAATCTCCATTGGCTCTCAGATGGAAAATCGCATACCCTATTGAACATTCGTTACAGCTCCAGCTACTCAACCCGTAGTGCTGGCCAACTGTCTCCCTTATTGATGTTGGTCTATTTATATTTTTGCAGTCAATGCTTCCTTGTGATATCTGCGGCAGACAGATCTGGAAATATGTTCCGCTGATGACAGTGACTTGCCAGCAACTATTAAGACGAGATGGGTCCTCGTGAAGCCTTGAAACCATCGAAAAGTCGATTCGGTAATCTGTCGAGCCAGTTCATATTCGGCCTGAAGAGCGCAGGTGGAAGTGTAAGTCTAATGTGGAAGACGCAGGATGTAACGCGATACCACAGATGTCGTGGAGCACACAGGAGATGCCGTCTGGAGTCAGAAAACCAGACATGTAGGTCAGACATATGTGAAAAGTGAAATGATCAAACCTTCAGTCCCTGCACAGCTGTTTTAATACCCACTCCGAAAATTGGGAATAGGAGCATTTCTGCTAAATTGTAACTAACAACCGCCATAGGCCGACATGGATGACTAATGTCGTATCTTAATATTTCTGTTCCAAATCATCTATCTTCATGACGACCACTAGTACTAGCACTCTTGGAGGCACTGACTCGTAAATGTCTGGAGCCATTCTGTGACTATTTGATCTATAGATAAAATGATTCTGGAACAGATGGGATCGCTGCACCCATTTGAATCGATAAATTCTGGTAATGGTGAATTATGCATGTCGTCATAGTTTATCATTTTATTGCGAAGATGTAACGTTGGTATCGAGAATGCGAGCGCTAAATCAGTCGTGCTGTAATGATATAAGTCGAAAACTGCAGTCAAGTTTCCACACAAATGTATATTAATAAACGTATACTTCGATGTCTGACATGAAATGGACTTCGTATTCTTCTATTCATCTTTTTGGCGATACAGGAGAACGGTTCAGCGATGAAAAATGAATCACGAGCTCGCTCAATCTACACTTAATTATTTTCGGGATCGTTCAAAGTTATCGATTTCTCGATGGCCATCTCGTAATTATTTCGGCCTACCGGTTATCGTGTATAACTTTAGTGATATATCAAATTAACAACGATCTTCAAATTAACTGAAAATCCTTCTTGCTGAGCAAGGACTCTTATAAAGCCGGAGAATCATGAATAATATGATAATTTCAAGTACTATTATTAATTGAGCTATTTTATTCTAGGTGCGTAATGAAGCCTAGACAATTCATCTCCGCGCTAAGGAATCACCCACAATTGATTACGTTGCGGATGCGTTGACGTAGTGCATTGAAAACCTATGGAAAACTGTCAAATTCAAACTTATCCTATCAATTAATGGGCTGGCATATGGTATCCTTAAATTACCTTTTTGGATATTTCCGTAACTATCAGTGAACTCGTAGGAAGGGCTGGATGTTAACCGCTACATAGCACCTGGAAACGGCCTAGTAAATGCGGGATTCCTCGAACTTTTTCATAAATCGGGCGCCCATGATGTGGCGGAGTGTGGCTGTCACGCTAACATGTCAAGTATCGAGGCCAAAGTCTTATTGGCGTGGTTCAGATGTCGACAGATATTTTGGCGTAGCGAATGCCTCCATATCGAGCACTGGCCTGGCGTTCTGCGCCGTTGAACGTAAATTTTAGACGCTCTTATCAATCTAACGTACATGGCT
>JASCZW010003839.1:0-29952 GCA_034211315.2 Aedes japonicus
AACTTGGGGTAAATTCAACAACCGTGTATACATTTAGTACAACTGCACAAAATAACTTCTAAACTAAACCAATATTTCAAGCCAGCTCGTCAGTCGCGTCATTCGTCAATGTTTATCTCGCACACCCGCAAACCGAACCCGCTGCTTACGATGCTACCGCTACTTCACACTCCCACATTCAACCTCCAATGGGAAAACAAAACGATTCGCATCAACTCCCGAGAACACCACACGCACACATGCTTCCAACGCAACATAAACTTCCCTATCCGTACACGTACGCACACTTCTATCTCCCACGTCCGCCAGCTCTCGGTTTTTTCTCACTACTTTGCGAGCTCGGTTCTTGTCTTGCCTGGTCGTGTCCATTCATTCGCTAGTGAAAAGTATGGCCGAACGAACGTCGTGAACAAAGTCGCAGAACGGGTTAGTCTTGAAAAAAAATCTCGAAATTCTTCACTGCATGGTGAAAATTCTGCACGGAAAAGCGAAAACCCGTGCAACCGGCGATAGGAATTTGTGAACTGTGTCGAAAGGGGAAACGCGTGAAGTGGAGAGAAGCGGATTTTTCCGTCGATTCCAATCGGAAGCGCCGCACCCAAAGGGACTCCGTCAGTTGGTTGTGTGACTGACTGGGCTAGTTATTTGTGAATGTGTGTGCGCGCGGTGGTGGATTCGAGCCCAACGAGGTAACATCGGCGGAATTTCGAGGCCCCACGACGGAGAAGACCCGTTATTCCGGCAGATGGAAAAAAACTGGAATTCAGTTTGATGGTTCTCGTCGTTGACCACCCGGAAAAATTCGCGAGAATTTCCACTGAACCATCGTCGTAATTGCGTCAAGATTTTCCAATTTTCCAGTGTTTTAAATTTGTTATGATTTTTTATTTCTCTAGCGCAAACAGTGGTGGTTTTCATTCACTCTGAGTGAAAACAGTTATACTTCGAGTCTTTTTCATTGTTATTATTTTTCTTCATAGTGTTAATTTTAGTGTGATGACATCATTTTGACCCCGCCCGTATAAAATTGTGTGTCCGCCGTGGAAGAAAACGCGAGTGGAGCGAGTGAGCGAGTTGTTGGCGAAGAAGCACTCGAAGAGAAGCGGTCGAGTTTCTTGTTGTGTGCGGTGAATGTGGGGAAACAAACATCCGAAGAAAAGAAGATAGAAGCAGCAGCAGAAGAGGAAAAGTGTGTGCATTTTTCGTCGATTTGTAGGCCGAAAGGTGTGTGGAACCGTTCCGGAGAGTCTGGAAAGTCCGGAAGCTGGCTCGTCGTGTAAAATCTAATAAGTAAGTAGCCTTGAAGTCAGGGTTTTTGGGTGGAAAATATTGCATGCTACTTTGCTCTGTTTGGAGAAAATCGATTTTTC
Organism: Aedes japonicus; assembly: GCA_034211315.2. Classification (NCBI taxonomy): domain Eukaryota; kingdom Metazoa; phylum Arthropoda; class Insecta; order Diptera; family Culicidae; genus Aedes; species Aedes japonicus. The sequence goes on from JASCZW010003839.1 coordinate 1,371, forward strand.
CTTTCGGGTTCGGTGGGGTTGTCTGTTCGAGGGAGAGCGGGTCCCGGCAGGGTGGCTTAGGGGTACCGGGAATCGTTGTGACGGGCCGATGTCGTGATCGAAAACTCCACGGCTTGGTGGCTACACAGTGTGGCAAGGGCGAAAATGTTCACCGTCGTCTCTAAGGCGGTGCCAGGTGGAGCGGATTAAAGCGGTGACCAGGTGGGAGACGAGTCCGGGAAGGACAAACGGGACAAAGTAGAAAAATGTATAACTTTTTTTTCGTTTCATCGGCAGTAAACACGCACATGGTTGGGTTCTCTTCGCGGGGTTGAGATGCTTGAATTCGATGGAAGCTCAAGGAAACATTGGTTTGTCAGGTTGAAATTTAGTTTTAGTGTTCTATACCTGTGAAAGGTTGATGTTTGGGTAACGATTGTAGAATTTAATGTGCTTTGCTAAGGCAGACATCAGTGCAATCGTCAAACGACATAATGGGAAAACGAAAAATACTAACATGGACATCAGAATACAGATATTAAATGACAATGAAATGCACAAGGTAATCGTTTCAGGATTTTAAATGAAGAAGATATGAACTGAAATCTGACCGTGAAGTTTTTTGATCGACTTGAATGTCCCAGAACAATTCAGATACCTCATCATCAACAATCACCAGAAGCATGTGGATTGGATATATAAAACAACCCTTGCAAATATGCAGCTTCAAGGCACGGAGTTTTGTAAATCTAAACTACAATTATTATTCACTACAGGTTCTAGAGTAGATCAGGAAATGAAGAAGTACCCAGTAGTTCATGGTAAAACTTTGAATCATCATGGCAAAACTGTGAAAAATCCTCCAGCAGCATGAAAGGTCCAAGGTAATTCTAGACGAAGTTTTAAAGACAATCGCCGATGCTTTACGAGGCATGCGTCCACATTTAGACCGCACTTCAGTAACACACCATCACATTTAAGCGTATCTTATTGTGGCTGAGGATTGCATGAACGACTGGTCTAAGAAACAAACTTTATTGGCGAACCTGTTTATGAGTGATCATTCCAGTGGCCTTATGTTGGCGATGTCCGATCACCGGCAAAAGAACTCCAGTTAAACCATACGATCAGCCAGTAACTCATGTCACAGCTCAATAAAATTCACGATAGAAAAGGAAAACAATCCTATCTGGATTTCAAAATCACCAGGACGGAGGAAGACACATTGAAATTTGGAATTTACCGTAAACCGACATCGACTGATCGGTACATTAAATCCGACTTCAATCACTTTGGAACTCAAAAACAAACCGCTTATTACTCTATGGCTCGCAATTGCAGAAAAAGAAGAACGTATTCATTAGGCAGCTGAGATAACCGGATACAAGAAAGAGTTCACGCACAAAATTCCACAAAAACAGAACTCAAAGAATCACAAAAAACCACAAGGGGCAGCCCAATGCGGTTGTACGCAAAGGTAACGTAGGACTACGTAGAAATGTGTAATGAACGTGTAATAATATGGAGACCATGAAAATGTCCGAGTCGTGTTTGAAATTGTACATAAGATTCAAGGTATGCTGCGAAGGGAAAGCTGAAACTTTTTTAGCCACCGCTGGCTTCCGATTGACGTGAATTTTAAACGGTAAACTCTTTTGCCGGAAAAATCAAAATGGTCGTCCTAAAAGGGACGAGTTTTAAATAGTCTATGTTTGATCCATCTTCTTTGCACTTGTTGTTTGGCCCATTCATACCTTTACTTATATTGTGCGACAATTCATTAGCCAGTAACAAGGTTGCGGCTTATCATTTTTGACTTATCCATATTCATTTGCCGATAGCTCTTCTCAGAAGCTCAATTTCAAAATACAATGTATGATGAACTTATGGTGCTTGAGTAGACCTACAACTTGGTCTAACAATACATAGCTCTATCTCTTATATCTGAGGAATAAGAGCGTATATTCGCAGTGATCTTCGCGATGAAATTCGCGGTGAAGATCACGCGATTATCATCGTGAAGATCACTGTGAATATACGCTCTCATGTCGAAGATATAGGAGTTAGAGCAATGTACTGTTAGACAAAGTTGTAGGTCTACTCATGCACTACAAGTTCATCATACATCATATTATCAAATCGACCCTCTGCAAGGAGATATTGGCAAATGAATATGCCTGATAAGCAAAAATGATAAGCTGCAACCCTGGCCAGTAATACTAGCGCCATATTAGCAACAGTTGATAGCAGATAATTGAAATCAATTTTCTGCTAATTACTAGTAACTGGTCGTGCTAATGTTGCTAGTTATTGCATTTTCTGTACAAATTCACCACTGGCTTGGTTAATCGACTGGCTGCTTGTCACCGCCAGCTGCCAATCCAATATTGGCTTATTGTCGGTCTGAACAACTCCTAGGCTGACGAGCATTTAAGGCATTTTGCGAAGGTGCACCCATTTCATATCGTTCACTGTTGCATCTTCCTTACTTACATTTGAAGTCTGTGATAGGAAAATACTCCGCATTTAGTAAATTAAATCCGCAATACGAAATTATAAGACAACCTTATATTTGCGTTGTTTTCAATAGTTTAATGTCAGGGTGGCCACAAAATCGGTAGATGCGGGAAAAACTCGGGTATCCAAATTCATCGGGAAAAAGTCGGTAATTTCCAATCCGTCGGGATTTTTTGTCATATGGAAGCAACCGTACTCACACCTTTTTCAAATGATTTGAGTGGCGTTTCTGTCATTTACTCGGCCCAAAGATAGTTTAGTGCTCTATGGGGCTGTCAAATGAAAGGCGTACAAAGAATTGACTGGGAAAATCAGGGATCTGCAGGCTAGCACTGGCTTTGAAGTCTTCAACATCGGTAAGCCACATTAGCTGCCGTACACAATTGATTCATAGATGGGCTTTGACTGATCACTAGAATCACTGATAAAGAGCTTTAGACAAAAATAATGTTATATTGTGTTTTTTTCCAGGTTCATTAATTTTTGCACTGAAATTATGCGAAGTTCGTTGGGTGGAAAATGATCAAGCTGGTAGAAGCGCGCTACAAATCGACATTTGAGAAGACTTGTGAACAAAGTCAGGAAGTAGGAAAAAGGAAAGCTGAAGGATAGTCAATCGAATTTCGGTATTCCGATTAAAAGGGGTTGTTGCGGTAGACGATAATATGCTGGGACCTAAGCTTGAATTTTGTCATCACGTCTGCAGCAATGGTCAAGTCGTTTCCCAAACCTAATATCTCATTGCTTCGTTTGTTTTTGACGATTTGACCTACATCAACCCTTACGTTACATAACTCACTTCATGGACTTAGCTTAAAAAGCATATAGAGCTGTGTCTGGAAACTTTCGTAGATGAAAAATATGGGCAGCTATGCTAAATGCCGTTTTCAAAGATGGTGCCTGCCGGATTTCAGTGGAAAGAACAGCGTTTGGACAAGTGATGGCTAGAACTGATTGGTCATTCCAAGAAGGAGCTGTCAAACTTGACAACATTCGTTCAAAAGGATTTTTTTATAAATGAAAAGTCTCTAAACTGAAAAGAGTTTGGTAGCTTAGAGAATTGTCTGCGAGCTGTCAACGATGTTTACGATGTCCTTGATACAATGTGCACGCTACGCACGTGCTTCATTTTGTACTCGATAACCTCGAATTCTTTACTATTTTTCTTCGGTGTTTATGCTTCAAGAAACTTGAAAGACCGATGACTTATATAGAGTGATTAGAGAGACCAAAGTAGGTTACAGACTACATCTTAACCTAAATTCTAGAGCCTACGTGAAATACGGTCTTCGAAATATTAAAATCAAACGCCACACTCACATTGCTGAAATCTCCCAGGCATGTGAGGAAAGGGTTGAAATTGCCATATCTAGGTTTTTTTTTTCAGTAGGGCGAATTTAACATTGAGAGGCTCTCTTTGATTACTTTTTCTTTCATTCATATTTCAATCACCTTTACGTTTTTCACTCTACGATTTATAGAGTTTGCTAGCCAGCACTGTTGCGTTTCGATCTGTACTAAAGAACCTAAAGATAATGACGCTGTAACAAATGAAAGAGAGCGAGAGCGAAGAGAATTCTCAATATATGATTCGCCCTAATGGAAAAAAAACCCTACATATGTTGTCCTATTCGTTGGAAGTGGAAGAATAGCTGGTTGTGTAGTCGACGATGAGGCACAGTTATGTTTACATTTTGAAGCAGAAAACAGGCAATCTTTCAAAGCAAGTCGAACACAAACAGTCGTCGTAATTTAGTGCGTCTGGATACAAGGGTCTCGAGATCGATAAGTTTGAAACGATCGGTGTATTCCGGAAGCCTGAAGCCGGCTATCCACGGTGGATGGCGTAGAGAATAACGCAGAAAACATTTCTGCACCCTCTCAATTTTCAATGACTGTGCTGCGTGGTATGTGCTTCTTTCGGGTTTTCACAGAAGACCAGTGACCTTTTGGATCTTCCTTCAAGTTAGCTTGCACACGATTGGCATAGCCACGGTAGCACGATGTTTGGCATTCCCCGTAGAGTACTTCCATGTCACGTAGAAGTATTTGGTTTTCTTATGATCTGCATCGAAAGTATTTGTTGCGAGTCTTTCGCAAACGATTGCGCAAACGGCGAAGCTCGGCAGTCCATCATGGGTGTTTGAAGCTCTGATGCGTACTCCTCCTTTTAAGTGGAACTTTGCCGCGGATATTTTCAAACAGTCGATACTAGAAACCGTCAACAGCCTCGTTCAATGACGCAGTTTGAAATAGTTGAATCCAATCAATTTCTGCATTCAATGCGTTGAAATCACATCGTCTAAAGTAGAAATCCATGTCTAAGCTACGTGCTTCGATCGGTAAATTGACGTGACAGCTTGAATCTACCCGTAGTACAAACGGCTTATGATGGGAGTCAAGTATTCGAATGGGCATATGCTCATAGATGTTGTCGGTTCGGCAACTGCAGGCTTCTTGAAAGCAACATTTTGCTATGATTCGAACGAACGTCCTTTCCGTATGGAGTTTTGACACTACAGGCGTCGAAATGTTTTCGTAGACAACCTCTACACAGTTTCTGCTTCTTCACAACAGTCCAATGATACAGTCATTCCAGTCTTATTGGTCGGTCTTTCAGCTAGTTGGATCCTTAACAACATTTTGTAACCTATAACCATCATACAATATTTGCATGGTTTCGACTAATATGTTCGCAGCCATATATATTTTTTACTATACCATAACACTGGATTCATTGTAGTTATCGTTCTTTCCGATCTCCTGTCTTCGATGCCGTTACCGTGACTTCGCTTCTACCAACTACCCCAGCTTAACTTAACTTAGTGCTTAACTGATCTTCCTTCTCAAATCGTTGTCTTCTTCATAGACCGTTTCCCCATCGTCGCTGGACTCGGAGCTCTCGTCTTCTTCATCTTCTTCGTCGCTGTTATTCTTACCGAGGCGATCGAGATTTTAGCTTCGTCAGTTTGCCAGATTCTGGTTCCTTCGGAGACAGCTACGATGTAATTGGTTGGACGTCCTGGGATCCTGATTTCTTCGACTTCCACCTTTTCCAGGTGGTCGGCTTCCATCGCCTTCATTTGTTCTAAGTGCTCCTGTTTTTCTCGTAGCTCCGTTTCCAATAGGATCCGTTTTCCTCCATTTCTCTTTCGCGCGACTTCCTGACGGCTTCTAACTGTTGTTCGCGTAGGTTCCACTCTAGGCGCATTTGTTTTTCCCCAGGTAAATTGATTTCGACCTCCTTAATTAGCTTACTCGGCCTCCATCTCCTCCTCACGTTTCATTTCCTCTCGGCGATGGCAGGTCGAATGGGAGTAGGATTCTCCTTTTCCAGATTCTTCTTCAGCTTCTACTGGTGAACTGCTTGGCACGACTTATCCGGACAGAACCATTTCCTGTCCTTCTTCGGTACCGCATTTAGGTCCAAACAGCGTGTTCAAAACCAGCGATCGCAGTTGTCTCAGGCAATCATGGCTTCATTCTCCGTTGAGACCTGCTTACATTGCTCACAGGGGGTATTAGTCAGGTCTAGGGATTTGCTACTCATCGTGGCTGAGGCCTCCGAAATCTCGGTATATCATTTTTGAGTATAGTCTCCTGTATCCTAACGAATTGGTACTGATACTTGGTACCGTACCACGATCCTACCTCAGGTTACGTTTCTGGTCTGGTTCTTCGGTCGTAATGTTCATTAAGAGGTGTCTTGAAAAATTGTCCTTTACCTTCGCTTTCTCGTTTCAATTCAGGAAAACTCACGTTCTACACAAATGCGATAATCTTTCGGTTTTGAAAGTGCCGAAACTATCATCCGTCCGAAACTAGGTTCGGTACTCGATGATTACACCGACTCGCTACAGTCGATGCCCGGTGCCGTAGACACTGTCCGAGATGCACAAGAGTTGTCTACAGAATTCTCTATTTTTTGCTGTATCCTTAATTCCTTAATTCGCCAGAATCTGGTCAAGAATGCGTTAAAAGTACTCCGAAGTTACCGACATCCGCCACTGAGATCGTCATCTTGATTTGCTAAAACCCTCACCAAAGAAATTAGAACTGAAATTTACCAAAAGCCCATACTAAATTGTTCTAAATCCTTTTGATTCGCAAGAATTCTATCCGTGATTCGTCAGAATTTAGCCATGAACTTACCAGAAACCTCTTCTGGATATGCCTAGATCCCGTCCAAGGTTCAAAGAGCTTTCTTAATGGCTTCTACGAAATTTGCCAGAGCTCCTCCTCAGAATTCATCGAAATCTTCACCAATACTTGTCAGAATCCTCTTTGACGTTGCCGAGAGTTATCCAAAAAAAAAAATCCCGAGAACCTCTTAACGTCTGGCGAATTGCCCCCTAAAAGGTATTGAAATCAACTCTATCCAAAATCAACTGATTTTTGGTGAGTTTGTTTCAGTTAAAAAATATTCTTGTCCGGAAATGAAATTCCTGTCTTACATGAGTGCGTATTGGGGTATTTGAAACGGTGGACGATGAACCAGTTTTTAAGAACCTACACGTCCGATAAAAGCAGCTTCGATTATTGCATTAGTTCAGGTGGGGATATGTCGTGCAGTGCACCAGGTGCACATGTTTATCAGAAGCCACAACTTCCACAATTGCTTCTAGAAGAGCCGGTAATAAACTACTTTTTATATTCAATATGTCTGAAATGCGAAAAATAGAAAATGTTCTTCTATCCTTAAGTGGTGTATACTTTACCTTCGTCGATAAGATTGTAACATGTTTGAAAGTTTATACTGTTGCAATTAAGTTTAATGCGTCCAATTAAAGCGCACCTTCCAGTAGTGGATCAGTCGAAAAGTTCTGTAGAGAGTGACGCAGCGGTTACGGTTCAGGTAACACCATCGTCATCATCATCAACAACCACCGCATTCGTATGGATCCGCGTAGCTTGGAGCACTGACGTGCACGTGTCTGTGTCTCTGTATGTGTGTGTGTGTGCGCTGAAATTGTAACATCCAAACAATGCACCATTCCGCCCTGGTGCTTTAATTACAACCCGAAACGTCTCCCAAACGATACGGCAGTGTGTGACAAAACCATTCAATTGACAGTTGCCGACGATAAGACGCAGTCCAACGGGAAAAACAGAGGGGTGACAAACGGATGAAAGGTAATAAAGTAATTTCTCCGTATGTTTTCTTGCCATCTCTCGGGACATGAATGTTGAACGAAGGAGGAGAAGGTTCACCGGTCTCGGTTGACCGGCAGCGACCAAGACGAACACGACGCGATGAAATACATTTTTAATTACTTCCGGTGGCGGCTTGGAGAAGGTAGCAGCCATTTGTTTCGCTTTTCTGCATAACCGAACGGAGTGAGGTTAGGTCTTTGTTATCTCGGGTAGGACTGCGCTGAACATAGTTTTGGAATTTTCGATTGTAAAATAATGTTATTCAGTGTTTTTCATTTCTTTCGGATGCATTTAGGTTGGTGAATCGGGGAAAATTCCTAAGACGTAAAAAAGTTTCAGAGGGCTGGCATGTGTGATGACCTCGTCATTAGTTTATGGTAGGGAGGAGAAGGCAATCAATTGATAAATGCAGGTATTTTCTTACATCGGAATTCACACTTCCTTCTGCTGCCTGCAGCATATGGCACAGAGGGTAGAGATAGATGAAAGCGCCTGCCGAACAACATTTATACTATGATTACACGAAATTGCATTTTCACGATTCACCGAATCGCACATTGAACGAAATGTAAAATGAAGAGGAGTTCAACCGAACGGAAAAGATACGCGATTGAACCCTTAACCCTCACCCATGCACTAATGGCGATCAATTTTGGATTTTGCTTTTGACCAAATGATTTCCCCCAAGCAGCATGCATGCCCAGAAGGAGCAGCGGTTCACTCCAATTTTGACAATTGCTGGATGCAGAAAAGGTCAAATGCAGAAAAGCGCCTCGTGTTCGAAAGTTTTACGAGTTTGATTCGATAAAAAAAATGCTCTTAGTCAACGTATGTAATGCCTTGTTCATAATACAGCGTTGTTACATAAAACAAGGCTATCTTGTTGACATTTTTTTTGTAGATACTTTTTAAAACACCCTTGTATTATGTTACAAGCCTGTAGTCTGAACAAGCCATAAGAACCTTATTTTTAAATCGTTGGTCAAAAGCCGATATTGGTACACTAAGGTACTGAAAACTTAAAAATACGTTTTACGGCAAGTAGCAGAAGGCATTCATAAAAACTGAATGCTACTTTCACTAGAAGTACACCAATTTCTTGTAAAATTTTAGATAAATTATTTAGAGGAAAACGAGGAGCATGAATTTCACTCGTCGAATTTTCCAATTTAGCTAAAAGCATACACACATTCGAGCCTTGCGCCTCAACATCTCAAAGAAGTTTTACATATTTTGAGTTATAAAAATAATTTATTTAAAAAAGAAGTTAAATTGCATCGAGCACTAATAATTGGTGAGTTCATTCCAGTTACAGATAACACTTTCAAGCTCATTTCAATCCACATCATTCTTGAATTTTGTCAAGAATAATTATGAAAAAAATTGAGCATTTCGGTCAATTATTTGTTTTCTTTTTGCAAACAAGCCGGAAAGTTTTACTATCTAAAAATGTTGATTATTTCGTCATAGTTATAAGGAAAACAAACTTTTTCTGAATTCCATGTTCAGGTATGCTATTAGTGTTTTAAATCATAACTCTAATAAGAGGTAATGCATTACTTCGACCGTTCTGCTGTAACCGCTGGAGTAAAAGCTTCGGCTGATCTCGAAGGCTACACCATTTATATTCGTAGAATCTTGGAAATGGATTTGAACCTTCCGCAATTGTCTAACGTTGATGAAGCAGCTTTCTCTATTAAAATAATTGAATCCCGAACTGTTGTCTTGTCGTATGAAATGCTGCAGTTGGACGTAAACTTGATCGGACCAGATACACTATCATGCCTTGTTCGAACATTAATGGAACCCTGAAATTAAAACATTAAGTTCATCGACATGTCCACGATATACTCCCGATGAAACGAAATCGGTTTGTATAATAACTCTAAGAAGGCTTGGCTAACCCGAAACCTGTCTCGAAAGTGTTTTGATGAGGAGTGCGAAACTTCAGTGGAGAGAACGGGCTTGAACCGAATGCACTTCTGGTTTTGGACAACTGCTCAGCTCACCACAAGTGATGATGAAAATTGATCCAAGTCATCAACTTGACGCCAAATGTCACTAGTGAATGTCAACCCGTGGATCAATCCAGTATCAACGCAATTCAAATGCGTTGGAAGAGAATGCTGATATTAAAATTGGTTCTTGAAGATGAACGTCTTCCTTTCCACCAACGATTCAAAAATATATCACTGTAACAATGCGTGGATTGGTTGGCCAGATCGTGGGATGAGGTTTCTTCTTCAACAATTAGGAATTCTTGGAACACATTGATTGAAGAACCCCCAGGATTCCAGTATCATGAATCGTCGATTGTTGAGGATGATATTCGAGACCTCAAGTTACTCATAGCTGCTGGATTCAAAGCCAAAGCGAAACAAGTGAGAGTGGCGTTGAGCGCTAGCTTCGATGGTTCATTTACGTAATATCGAGGTATGGCCGTATTTCTTGGAAAATTTGAATTCGAAAGATCTAGGTAAAGTCCTGCCAGATTTTAGAGTTTGTAACTTGACAGTTTAAAAGAAGCTCATACAATTTCAACAGAGTTTGAGCATGATTGTCAGCCCGAGGTTGCTATCCCGCTTTTGCCAGATCAGCTGTAATCACACAGAGATCCAACGGATGATGCTTAGAACTAACATATATCCTCAATGTGTAAAAACTGATGATCCTAAATTGAGGCAATACCGGCGCCGGCCCCAGCCGAATTCAAGTCAAATAAGGAGAGGGTACGAATGTATTGACATGAGACTCGCTTTTTTTGGAAACCGAGGAATCCTCTGCACTTCCATGAGGAATCACTGGGATATTAGATAAAAGGGTTGGGTTGGCAGCAGGGTTCGTTTTGGTTGAATTCTTGAAATGAGAAGAAAGATTAGTACCGTGAAGTACCCTAATTCTGCGCAGCGCCTAATTATTCACATTTTGCCAAATTTTTGCAGTTAATTGCAGGGTTGTCAAACTTTATATATTATCCCATACACAAGAGGACAACATCCATTTACATGTAGAACTAAATTCAAAGAATATTCAACTGAACATTAGTTTGGAATGTTCTAAAATGCGCAAAATTAGGGCATTAGGTGCGCAGAATATGGGGACTTCACGGTATTTTCCATTTAATTCCAACTAGCTTTATTGCATATCTTGACAGATACGCGTATTTCGTCTACAATGTGCAGACTTTTTCAGTGTCGTTCAGTTGTCTTCCGAGAATCTGCTACAAAGGGAAAGAAGTTTTTCGTTTGGATGTCGAGCGCTTTGGCAAAATCAGCGTAAATGGCATAAAGCATAACATAACGATAGTAATGTCAACGTTAAGGGTGCTGCAGGGGCATCTCACAAAATGTGATGGACAATGTTCATTGGAAAGATTATTGAAAAACGTCCTAGGGTCGATTTTGAACGATTTAAATCAACAGCAAGATGGCTGTTCGATTCACTTACAATGTGTGATGGAAGTTTTTATTTTATTGGAATTTTTTTTTCGGTAGTCGATTTGAACCGAATTATATCATCAGTGAGGATGCTGTTGAGTCCACTCACAATGTGTGATGGTGGTTTACTTCATTATGAAAACAGGGCAACCTTTAAAAGCGCTTAAAAGCCGTTTTCGAGCGGGTTCATTAAGCTGTATTTCGCTTGGTTTCATTATGTATTTATGCGACGAATTGATAACAGGAATGATCTCACCGAATTCTGCAGATGCGTTCAGTTTGATCTTGACTACCCGAGCAGGAGCAAATAAATTGATATCAACCGTGGTATTTAGGAGCTCAGATTACGAGGTAAAATATCTGAGGATAATAACATAAAAATATTCCCACAATGTTATGCGAATACCAAATTGAAGTAAGACAATGCCAAAATAGTACCTCTCAAGTATTCCCAGGTATCCGAAATAACAAGATTTGTTATTCGAGAGATATTTTGCTTGCAATTCTTAGGTATTTTGTTAAGGCATTTTACCTCCTAATCTGAGCTCTTTAATACCAAGGCCAGTTATCAAGATCACCTCATTTTGATCATATGTTGTTGTCTTCTGCTCGGGTATTATATTCATCTCCTGTTTTCGATTTTTCTTTCCTAGAACCTCGTGTTTAGTTCTCTTTTGGTTCGTTTTATGTTTCGTTCTTGAGTTTTCTGTGACAGATTGAATTGAATCAACAGAATCGACTCACCCGAATTGCAGATCACAGTCGCTGAATGTTCCAAAGGACGTGGCGAGCATCTCTTCTACAGGGTGTCCGAATATTATCCGTACAAAAAATGGTGTTAGAACTATCTTTTATTGCAGAAGGAGATGTCTATTGTGTGCACTCTGTTTATTGATGCGCACATGGGAGAGGAACTTTCTCCTTTTTTGGGTTTTTTTTATTCGCAACGACTGACGATCACTAAAGTTCAGTCGTTGCAATTCAAAACAAACCCAAAAAAGGAGAGAGTCTGAATAGACTAAAGGGTGATACGGTCAAAATTTGGTCAAGGGAAAACGCGTGTAAATCGGTGAAATTGTTTATTTAAAAAATCAAATTAAATTTCTTTTTCAAGTTCAATTAGTATAAAATTCAGGAAAAATATTCAGTTAGGCTTCCGCTTTTCCAAATCCGAATTGCCGGGCCTTACGCTTGACCCCTGCCATCAGATTTTGTACAGCCACCTTGTCCACCTTCTTCGCCGCAGAAAGCCAGTTTGCCTTGAACTGCTGCTCGTCCTTAGCAGTTTTTTTGGTCTTCTTTAGGTTCCGCTTGACAATAGCCCAGTATTTCTCAATTGGGCGGAGCTCTGGCGTGTTGGGAGGGTTCTTGTCCTTGGGAACCACCTGCACGTTGTTGGCGGCGTACCACTCCATGGCCTTTTTACCGTAATGGAAAGATGCCAAATCCGGCCAAAACAGTACGGAACAACCGTGTTTCTTCAGGAAAGGCAGCAGACGTTTATTCAAACACTCTTTCACGTAAATTTCTTGGTTGACAGTCCCGGAAGCTATGAAAATGCTGCTTTTCAAGCCACAGGTACAGATGGCTTGCCAAACCAGATATTTCTTTGCGAACTTTGACAGTTTCGTGTGCTTGAAAATATCTGCTACCTTTCCCTTCCTTTTGCCGTATAAAACTCCTGTCCCGGAAGCTGCTTGTAGTCGGCTTTGACGTAGGTTTCGTCGTCCATTACCACGCAGTCAAACTTCGTCAGCATCGTCGTGTACAGCCTCCGGGATCGCGCTTTGGCCGTCGTATTTTGTTTATCATCGCGATTTGGAGTCACTACCTTCTTGAAAGTCGATAGTCCGGCTCGTTTTTTGCCTCGATGCACGGTTGTAGACGATACACCCAGCTTATTTGCGGCATCTCGGAGAGATAGGTTAGGTTTCGCTTGAAACTACCGGCAACTCTCTTTGTCGTCTCAGCGGCTTCCGGTTTTCGATTTCACCCCGATCCAAACTTCCTGGCTGTCGACAAACGTTCCCCAAACACTTTAATTACATTTGTAACGGTTGATTTGGCAACTTTTAGCGATTTTGCCAACTTTGCGTGCGAGTAGCTCGGATTTTCGCGATGCGCGAGCAAAATTTTGATACGCTACTCTTCTTGCTTGGACGGCATTTTGACAACTGAAGAGTGAATTCCAAAATCAAAATAGGAGCAACATTCTACACACGTACATGTTCAATGAGGTGCGGTTTCATCAAATGAGGGTGTTCAGGTTTTTAAATGCAAAATTGAAAGAAATACGTCAAGTTGATATTGACCAAATTTTGACCGTATCTGCCCTTTAGTTCGCCATTACCCCTCCTTCACCATCGGCTTTGGACTGACTTGCGCTCTTATTGCCCCACCAATTGCTGCAAAATGAAAATGAAAATGAAATGAGTTATTCCAGCCCAAACCATGACAGAAGCGGGATGATGTCTCCTTGAAATATTTCCACGATTTTTGGACGCAACAGGAAGCAACTGCCGATCACTGTGGTGGTTGTCATGCTGCTCGATTGTGAAAACTTTTTCATCGGTGAACAGCACTGACCGATGGCGGCCTTCGGACAAGTGGTTCAGGAGAACCTTAGCTTTTCTTAACCGGCTTACTTTCATGGTGTCATTGAAGTAGTGATTCTTGCACAGTTTATATGATTAAAGCTTCAAATCGTCGTAAGCTATGACTCCAACGAAAGATTTTGAAATTTTCAGTGATTTCGCCAACTGTCTGATAGAAATCTAAGAATTTCGCTTGATTCGTCACCGGATAATCTAGAGTATTTGTGGAGTCCGAACGGTGCGCTTGTTCCTTCTCCCAAAGCTGTCATCTAGTTGTTCAAGCTGTTGGTATCGTTTTATTGCGTCACTTACTGTAGATTTTGCTATATTCAGGGCCTTTGCGATCACTGAAACAGTCTTCCCTTTTCGAAAAAGTTCAATTAAACCTGCGTGCAACTCATTCGGCTTCATTTTGAATGAATTAGAAATCACATCTGTACCAAACTAACTGCGTAAAAAGACAATGCGTGAAGATGTTAAACCATGTAGGTATGCTTAGGTTAATCCGCTTGGTTGTGTTGAGGCATGCTGACAAAGTCTGTACGGAATCGCCTTCCGAAAAATATCTTCAGGTTCTAGATGGATGCCACCATCGGTCTCCTCAGGATTGGCTCTCAAAGCAGTTCTTTTCCAACACAGCTTCTGTGGTAAAGGTAAAGTGTGTATTCACCTGGACTTCGCCCAATTGAAAAAAAAACTGGGTAATTATGAAGACGGAACTTCGCAAAAATCCCAAAATATAAACATATATAAGAAAATATAAGAAGAGTAAAGTCGTGGTAGTCTAGTGCGAGATCTATGTATTTACCAATTTTACGGGTTTCCCAGATATTCCAGGACTCTGGCCTCCCGTAAACATATTTGCGCAAGTTTTAAAAACCCAAATTTTCGGAAAGCTGGCAAAAAATCTTCAAAATAAGCCTATTGTAGTATTGTGGCTGAAAATAAATGTGTGTGCTCACATTTGTAAACGTGTTCCAGTTTTTTTCCCGATTCTCCATACAATTGATATGGGAGTATAAAACCACGATCATGTCCCAAGTAACAATTTCAGTTCTATTCCAGCCGCATAGCACTCCTCCCGGCTTTGTTGATGAAACTACATTCAAAACTGTTTTCTCCACCAACACCTCCTCTATGCATCTTTAAAGCCGAAATTTGTACAAAGTGGCCCACTCTTTAGATGGTTGTGAAAACAAATTAATAAAACCTTTCTAAGACCAAACAGATTTTGAAAATGTTCTAGAGAAATATGTTATGACCACTTGAGAACCATCATAAAACCTATTGGCCGCCATCAAAACCAGCATAGGGCTGAATGGCCACAGCTGTCAAACTTCACTGTTATAAAGTGGTTGGTTTTTGTTGTTTTGCTTTGTTCGATTCTCTGCTCTTCCGGGAAATTATGATTGATAGCAAAATATATAAAACAAAGTGAGTTTTTCTATAGCGTATTATGCTCCAAATCATATGCGCATTTAATTTTATGGTGAATATTGGCACGATAAGAGCTGAAAATTAATGCGCCTCGGAGATTATGCGAGTTTACAACACCAAAAATCAAAATTGAAAGAAATATATTCGGTAAATTAATCACGAAACTCCTGAAAATTGATGTAATTCAACAAGGTTATCTAAACGAATACTGAAGTTTGTCTCAGATCTACAGTTTAATTGTATTACATTTATAATTTGGTGTATTTATTTTTCCACATTTCAATTATTTCATATATGGCGATTGCAAGAAATCACAGTTTTGCCAAAAAGCCAATTTATCTTAGCAATGGCTACTATAAAACTATCTGGTCGCTTGGTAGGTTTCTTCGATTGATTTCGAGTAGCTTTCATAAAGCTTTAATAAAACTTAATAAAGCTGGATGGTTTTGGCAATGTTACTTGGGGTAGGACCCATACTTTCAAAAATGGTTGAAAGCACAATTTTCAACCAATCTTCATAAAATTTTGGAAAAATATATTTCAAATTTCAAAGGAAGTTGATTTTTCGAAGTTTTTCCGCCTGCGTTGCAGAAAGATTGTGAACTGCTAGGCATCAATGAAAAGGTCTTGTTCCACTGAAAAACTTATCCGAATATAACATCTTTCCAAATAGTCGGGATCCCAAGATATGGTACCTTCAGGAAATACATTAGCACACTATCGCCGCTCGCAATTTAACCATTGACGCCCCGCCGCCCACCTCATAGACAAAGGAACTTACTCACCAAGCTCTACAATTCAATGAAATTTAAATTTTCCCGTTTGGTTTCGAAAGTTTTGAGTTACTGTTACAGCATTTATTTATAAAAAAACAATTGGAATGGACTCACCAAGATCTAAAATTCAATGAAATTTAACCTTTTCTCGTTGCTTTTGGAAATGCTGATTTGAAACATTGTTAACTCCGTTAAAATGTGGGCGCGGCAGTTTCAATATAACTTTGGGGTTTAAAAACAAAAGTGTCCTTTGCCGTTTGCCGGTTTAGAATATATTTTTGATTTGCCAATGATTTTGTGGACCATCTTGATTTCTGTTGTACGAATAAAATAATTGGAAAACGAATCTAACTGATTATCTAGACTAAATCCGTTAGTGGCGTAATGTAATAGAAGGAGTTTGTCGGCTTTATGCGACTATTTTGGTTTACTGAGTAGAGCATCGTAGTTTTGGTCTCCTGTCTCTGCACTCTGTAAACTCGTGTCATGTTATATTGAGGATGATAGCTAACCTCGGAACAATGTCTTGTATTTGTAGGACACTGGAGGAGCTGGAAGCACTTGCGGTTTTAATAGGACTTTGATCCAGAGCAAAGTTCGCCTCAATCATGCTCTGTTGAGTCCCTGTGAAATGACAGATCAGCTGTTTATAACGAGGTAGCAACCGATGGTTAATAAATCATACTCAAGTTATTCTCGGAGGTTGGAGTCCGAAAAGAGTGTGGCAGAAAAAAGAGTAATGAATATTTTGATGATGATCTGGAAAAAAAACTAAGAAGTGGCGATGCGAATAGGTGCCGAGAATGACTAATAGATGGCGTAAGATTTTTAAATTTTGAAGAACTTAAATTTAGATGCGTTGGAGTAGATTTATTCTTTTGAATGATAGAAGAAGGAAGCACACCTCATGGTTGGACATGTAATATCGGTAGAACTGACATGAGCATAATCACAAAATTCTTATTTTGATTAGGAATCATAAAATTCACAAAATTATTAACTACAAAGTAATTGAGGTTTTAAAGATGTCGTTGAATCTTCCAATAAAAGTCAACAAAACATCTATAATATCAGAAATGGTAGATAGTCGGGACATCGAATGCTGGACGTTTTGGCGTTGAATATCTTAACAAATATAACTCATATTTATTTAATAAATACTAGAGAAATACTAATTATTTACTTTTGCCATCTCTCTTTGTTGCAGGTATGTATTTTTGGATGTCGTTCAGAGTATACAAACCCTTACACAGCTCCATAAAACCAACCATCTGTTAAGCTGGATCGCGTCACAAAACTCCCATATGTTCGCCGAATCCCCATAAACTGTGCTGGCCGAAATCTTGCGCCAAGGTCGCATCCATTGGGGCTGCTCGTGTTTGTAACGGTACAGCGAAACCTACCCGGCAGATGTTTCTCATTTCCACATTCGGCGGTACCATTCATTGGGAGATGATGATCGTACTACTCTTTCATCTTCCCAGCTGTCCTCGTCGTTTTTCGATGCAGCGCATATACGAGAAAGCACAACGGATCAGAAGATATGCCCGCAATTGTACACGCAGCAGTGACAACCTAAGCGGATTACTACGTCTATTAATAGATTGGGCAACAGAGACGATCACCAGCAGCCGTTGGTTTCGAGCAATAACATTCACGCACACCCATTGGAGTTGCGTTGGGTGGTGTTTACTCCTACTCCTAGCCGTGTCGTTCTAACAACCGGTGACCTAGAGAGATTCAAAGATGAAACACCGATGCTCATTGCGGCAGCAGGTTGGTTTTGGCACGGCGACTGACGAAATGGCGTAGGAATTCAGAGCGGTGACACCGTTTGCCTCCGAAGCCGCGCATGTTTTCAAATTGATCTTCAATCCAACGAGTGAAAGCAACCTATAATAGGTGGGTTGACAGTGAGGTGACGCGATTAAACCGCAAATCAAAGTCGTGAAAAAATTGGACATGGATTTGTGTCGTGACCGTCGTCAAATTGGGCAGATAGAGAAACTGAGAAAAGCCACATTTTCCAATTTAATAGACTGAACTTCCCTTGTCGTGGTCCCCCTCAGTCCAACACGACACGTTCGTCAAGCATCTTATTGAACTATGCCAGTTAACCCTACTTGGCTACTCGTTGCTCGTCCAGTGGTGTGAGTCCTAGGAACTAGATGCGAGGGCGTGTGCCGGCCAGAGAGCATACAGCAATCGAATGTGTGCACAATCAAGTATGAAAAATGAACGACCAACCTCAGACGCGTCGGACGACCGGCTGGAGACATAAATCTTAATTACCCGCTTTCGATGTGTTGGTAGCAACCATAAAGTTGGACGTTCGTACGTGTGTATGTGGTTTCAGATCCCACCATAGAGAAAAGGATTTTCAGGCAGCAGTCTTGCCATCTAGGCGGGAGGTAATTGTTTCTGCTGGCTCTAACCTGTCGGATGTTGACAGTGGCTGAATTTATCACTGCTGAAATCCCATGGGCCCCCGGAGTATTCAATTGTAACAGATGAATGGTGAAGTTGAAGTTCATCGAACTTAGCAGCATACTGCAATGTATTAATTACCGCTATCAATTAGCATAATTGGATGGCTCAGTGCGCGTTAGTACGAGTCTTTCTTTCGACCCATTTGCATATCACAAACTTAGGAAAATATCACTCATAAGCAACTGTATTTGTGTACCTACTTCCACGTGATTTGACACGCCGCTGTAGAGTCAACGAAGAGCCGACGCCCATTAATGCATTCCCATGTGTTATTATGTTAGAGCTCGCAATGCTCGTTGGTAGATATTACCTACCGGATCGACTGTGCAGCACGCAACAATTTCTTGTCACATTCATAACGCTTTATGACGATTTGTCGTGTCCAATGTACGCACACAGTCACAACTGAAAACAACAAACTAATGGGGAACCCTAAGAAGGGCGACGGCAGTGGTCGTCATAAAACTGCAATTTGTGAATATACCTTACTGGAAACTTTCTGTCTCTTTCTCGATTGGGACGGATGGTAGTCATCAGCGACGTTTGTGTATTTAGGTTCTTTGTGGTTTGTTTGAGATGCTAAATTAATTTAAATGTTCGTTGGAACGCCAGAGGTCGAGGTAATTAACATTTCCCTGTTGAGTGGCTGAGTGAAGGTTGGACGGCATGGTTGCTACAGATCTGATTTATCAATTATTTAAATTATTAAAACTTATTAAAAATAATGCCCCTGAAGTGAAGAGAGACACTTTCATGTGAAGTTTTGGGTAATATTTATGAAGTACGCATTGAATCGGTACGCCTGGGTACTTAAAATCGCATTAGAATGAATTACAAGCCTCATATAGAACGAAACTACACTCAACAGAGCGAGCTTCCCCACGAAACGCAGCGACTCGCAACAGGCTTGTACCCCCTCGGAAGAAACACCAACCGGGTTCGGCAGAGCCATTAGGCATCAAAAGGACCATTTCCTCGGCTTGATTTCAATCCAATTTGGGGAGCTTTAAAAAGCGTTGGCAAACATTACTCCCACTTACTTTTATACGCCTCCCCCTCCCCCCATCCATCCAGAAACGAGCAAGACGAAACTTTGCCCCCACCTTGCAGAAATGAATAATTCACTCGGAACAACCGAACCCGACAAGGTTCTCCGTCCGTTCGTCGTTCCATTTCAAATTTCCTTTTGTTGTCCCAGTTTTGAACTGAGCTTGTGCAGCAACGAAACGCGCCCCCCCCCGCGAGTTTGTTTAGTAGATTTAATGAATATTCCATTACGAACGGGGAAGATTCGGGGAGGTATGAAAATCCATTTTCCGTTAACTCAACTCACTCCCCAAGGATCTTTCTGCCGGTCTTGCTGCTTCCTGCTTGTGTTGTTTCTGTCTGCAGCGACGACGACGACGAAGAAGACGCAAAAAAAACGTCTAGTCTCTACGTCAGGTTTCCGTTGACGGTTCTGTTCCCTTCTGGATGCCCGCCGGATTCCCGCGCTGCCGCCGTCAATGGAGCTAATATCAAATTTTGCGTTTTCTTTTTTTCGGCTGGCTGCAGCGGGGGAGTGTTCTGAATCAAATTGCGCCCGCAGGGTATGCAATTGGTGTACGTCGTGGAAGGACGAATGACGAACGCGATTATGGCAGCAGAAAAAAAAGACCAACCAAAGTGAGTCATAATCCTCCTGCTGCTGCTGCTGGGGCTGTTTAGGATGGTTGGTAAACCTGGACAGAAGTTGTAGACGAAAAATTATGAGGGAGTTTTCTGACAAGGTCCTGGAAATAGAGACTGCGAAATGGAAGGTGTGGCTTGGGTTGTCAATCAAATATTCCGGGAAAAGGCTGCATCACTAGACTGGGTGGGCCGACCGTCGGTTGGATGAGGGCAATTGGTGCTCGGTTTCGTTAGAAGGTGACAAAGGGTCTAATTGCAGTTGATTACTTACATCCTAGTTCTACTTATCAGAACAAACTGAGCTTCAACTGCACGTATTTGGAGTCTAGTAAAATGTTCATGCAGTTCAATTTTGATCTTTGACCGTCCGTGAATTTGTTTTCATTTTATGAGTCCACTTTCAAAAAGTTTTCTAGATCAAATTAATTCAGTTTTTGGAGTATTATTAAATGATAATTTCGTACATATTCTAGTCTATACCTAAATCTTCAATACAAACAAGTTTACCAACCGGGCTGGCTTCCTATAGATGCTTCAAAGGATCTTTTTTATTTTCATTGGCTTCGTATAACCGAATATTTTTATTAGGAAAAATAGAATATTTGATTCCTATGTACTTGATAAAATATTTTTGATTCAGAGACGAAGTCAACATTTTCTACGAGGTCATTCTTCAAAAAGACTGCTCTTGTAGTAAATATTTGTTTTTGCAGTTTTGTTGGTTCTTCAGGACCGCATTTGCGCCACAATGTTTCGCCAAGAATCTCGGTTTAGAAGCAGCCCTAAGTAGTCTCCAGTTTTTCGAGCGTCCTACACTTCCTAGGTCTTGCTCCACTTTGTCTAACCACCTTGCTGCGCTCTGCGTATTGCACCGGCCGGATTCGACGCCATTATTTCGGAATTTTGCTTGGCCCCAGCCCATGCATCCTTCCAAATTTAGCGACCTTCTGGAGACTGGGTTCGCCATAGAGTTGCGCCAGCTCGTGGTTCATTCATCTCCTCCATACTCCGTTTTCACATACACCGCCAAAGAAGGTACTAAGCACACGTTGTTCATAAACTTCCAAGTGGTTGAAGGTTCTCCTCCGCAGTAGATTGCAGCGATCTAAATACGGCGGGAGATTTTGCGGATCACGTAATGGTAGTACGCTATGCCATCCGGATAAACCTTTTTCGATCCTCAAGTTCCAATTGTCAATTGATAAGGAAGACAGCCCAAGGCGGCATTTTCTAGGATCGGTCGCACCTATGAGCAATAAAAAGCTTTCTGGCAGTACGGGTCAGTGAAGTCTCTTGAGGTTTTTGACACAAACCCTAGCTGGCAATTATCCTTAGAAATTATAGCAGAGCGGTGGAGGTTAAACGAAAATTTATGATCCAGTAGAACACAAACAAAGTTCTGTCCAGTTAGAATCCGGAATCACTTATTGTGTTGCAGCGGCACGGAAAGTGACCGCTGCAAGAATTCTTTTACATCGGTTTGTTTACCTAGGCACCCACTTTCTGTGGTATAAATTTCACGGAGTTTTGTGCAGTGAGTCAAAATTTATTCCAGATGGAAGCCAAGAGGAGAGACAAAATTCTGCACACCCACGTTTATAATCCAACGTGGTCCGCAATAAAAATCGCAAAAACGTAGAAAATCGCCAAATCAACCGTGTATGATGTGCTCAATCGTTTTTAGGAGCAAAAGAGTGTGGATAGAGTGCCTCAAGGTAAGCGTCGTAGTGGAACATATGACCGCAAGCTGAACCAGAAGGTGTTCAGAACCGTCAGAACAAACCCTGGACTATTAGAAAATGAAATCGCACAAAAATACGCTCCTGCTCGCAGTACCGTTCGAAGAATTCATTTGCGATAGGATATCGTTCTTATCGAGCCAGCAAGCAACCAGAGTTGAAGCGTTGAAACGTTGAAGCAAAGTTTCGTTGCCAAAATTCGGGCTCGGAAATTGTACCAGTAGGTTTTGACGAAGTACCAAGGATGCCTGCTTATCGACGATGAAACCTACGTCAGGATGGGTTTCGGACAGCTTCCTGGCCAAATATTCTACGTCACAAGGCGATGTATCTGCGAAGTTTAAGTTTGCTTTTATGGACAAGTTTGCCAAAAAAATGATGATTTAGCAAGGGATATGCAGCTGCGGAGCAAAGACCAAAGTGTTCGTGACGAATAAGACGATGGACTCGAAGCAGTACAAGGAAGAGTGCCTCAAAAAGCGCGTACTTCCTTTCATTAAAACCCATAAAGGTCCCGTGAAGTTTTGGCCAGATTTGGCAAGTTGCCACTACAGCCGAGAAGTCATCCAGTGGTATCGCGATAATAACGTAGATTTCATCGATAAAAACATAAGTCCACCCAACTGCCCGCAGTTCCGGTGCAACGAGAGATTTTGGGCAATAATGAAGTGGAAGCTTAAGAAAAGTGGAAAAACGGCACGGGACGCGACTCAGATGACCAAAATGCGGAACAAATGTGCCAAGGAAGTTTACTCCGGTGGTGTGCAGTGTTTGATGCGAGGAATAAAAAAGAAAGTGCGAATTTTCATTAGAAACGAAGAGATATAATCTGTATTGATATTTCTACCTTAAAGTACAGTGAATTACCTTTGTTTTGAAGTATTAAACTTATTTGTACGTCAATCCGTTACCGAGATACAGATGATTTTATTATTCCGGATTCTTAATGGACATAGCTTTAAATCGCTGAACTGGTCGGTTCTATGAAGAACGACGCCATTGATGGTATAGTCGAAAACAGTTTGGAATGTTGATCATAAGTTTAATCAGACGGCATCAATCAGTGAATCGATCCAATGATCTAATGATTGAAGACGAATACAGTTTGTAAAAAAAAGAAGAAAGTGCTAGTATCAAGTTTCACTCACAGAGACCTGTCTGTTAAATACAAGCACAGCCATGAGTCAATCGTTCCGACGTACCAAGTTTTGCTGACTTCCTCAAAAGAATTTCATGGTTGATTGTATAAAACGCTGCTTTTAAATCAGTATAGACGACGTCTTCCTGTGCCCTTTTTCAAGTTGTTCCTTTTTCAAGTTGTTCATTGCGCTCGAAAATCATCTACCACCTCGAACTCATCTCCGTCGACAGTCACCATTTGGCCGAATTTGTCATCTTGCCATTACGGAAAAAAGGCCATGCTGCCAACAATGTTCAAGTACCATCCCAACACACCAGAGCTCCGCCCAATCGAACAATATTGGGCCATCGTCAAGCGGAACCTTAAAAGAATCAAAAAGCTGTTGTGGGTGAAAAACAGTTGTTCTGGTGTTGTGCGGCAGTGGACAAGGAGACTGTACAAAACCGTATGGCAGGTGTTAAACGAAAGACCCGGCAATTCGCACTCGATAAAAAGGAAGCTTAGCTGAATATTTCTCCTGTTATCTGTATTAACTGAACTTGAAAAAGAAAGAAAAATTGACTATTAATAAGTCTTTGATCGACTCACACACATTACTGACGGACCTAATTTTGATCGAAACACCCTTTACTTAGTCTTCGACGTATTCATCCTTCATCCAACGTTTTTTGCTTCAGGTTTAAGCCTGGTGTACTGCTCAGTAACCGCCTGGAACGTTGTTCCGACAATGTCCACGTCGTCAGCAAATGAATTGACTGGATTGATTGAAAACCAGGTTTCAAACGAGTTCGACAACGCACCCTATATCTTCACACAGCACTGTTCACCGTACATCTTTGCCTTGACCAGTCTAGTCTGTTTCCTTTGAAAATCGTTTTCGTCCACAATCTTCAAGAGTTCATCACGTTCTATAGAATTGTATGCGGCCTTGAAATCGATGAATAGGTGGTGTGTAGAAACAAAACTGCTTGCTAGTGGTGATAGATGGCGGGAGATGATCTGGGCCGTTGGGAATATATATGATAACAAGTTCTACAGTTGTAAGAGTAAGTTTTTGGAGTATGCAAAGGAACAATATCAGGGTGGCCACAAACT
Organism: Aedes japonicus; assembly: GCA_034211315.2. Classification (NCBI taxonomy): domain Eukaryota; kingdom Metazoa; phylum Arthropoda; class Insecta; order Diptera; family Culicidae; genus Aedes; species Aedes japonicus. Next base: position 25,401 of record JASCZW010003839.1, read on the forward strand.
CGGGAAATTCGGGAAATGCGGGAAAAATGCGGGAATCCAAAATCATCGGGAAATATGCGGGGAAAAGTCGGGAATTTCAAAAGCCATCGGGAATTTTTTTCATATGGAAGAAACCATACTCCCACTTTTTCAAATGATTTGAGTAGCGTTATTGTCGTTCACTTGGCCCAACGATCTCATTAACTGAACAGTGTTTTTTTTTTTGCAAATCCAGCATTGCTGAACAAGATAGCTCATTGCTATAGTACATGGATGGCCCGGTTGTCAACTGGAAGGCGTTCAAAAATTGACTGGAGAAATCAGGGATCTGGGAGCCAGCCCGCAGATTTTTCGTATTTTTTTTTGCCATGGATTGGTTTGACTGAATAATTTTTACTGCCAGTAGTGCGTCGTTAGCAGACGACGAGAATACTTGCTCTTTCATTTGGCTGAAGGTGAGTGTGTAAATGCATTGATTTGTAATTTGGCAGCGGAAAAAACATGCGTCGAAACCGAGAGGTCACGTTCCGTTTCGGTCATCAGAAGCTGTTCCAGGACTACTTTAGCGACACGCCAACCTATGACAAGAAGCACTTTCTGCGTCGTTTCAACATGCCAAGGGAGCTTTTCCTGGCCATTATGCGACAACTTAAGTCAACTGATAACTTTTTCCAGCTTCCAGTTGCGATGCAGCTGGAAATGTTGACCTGAGTCCGCTACAAAGGTATACTTCATCCTAACGGATGTTGGCGTACGGTTCCTCAACTAGTTTTTTCGACGAAAACTTGAGGGTTGGAGACTTTGAGAATTTTTTGCAAGTCTATCCTAAAGACTATTTGCGTCCTCCAACACCGGAAGAGGTAAAGAAACTGATGAACGAAAATGCTTCCAATAATTCGAAATCGTATAAATTCAGTGAACTTCCTCGAAACTTAAAATTATCAGAAGCTCGGTATACTTCTTGAAATCAGGCTAGCTCCCCGAGATTTGTACTATTCTGCCTGATGTTGAGGAACATCCATAAACCCGGAGAACTTTACAGAATATCAGCGAACTTCTTAGAAGTTAAAGGTTCTTTCTAGAAGTACAGGCAACTTCCCCGAAATTCAGATTGTTTCCTAGAAATTCAGTAAATTTTCCATTAATTCAGGGAGCTTCACATGAGTTCAGGTAACTTCCCAAAAGTAAAGGGTTCTTCACAGAAGTTCAGGCAACTATCCAAAAATTAAGGGAGTTTCTCAGAAGTTCAGAGAACTTTCCAAAACTTCAAGAAACTTTCCAGAAAATTAGAGAACTTCTCGTAAATTCAGAGAACTGTCCAGGAATTCGTGAAGCTTTTCAAAAGTTTGCGGACCTTCCTAGTGGTTCAGAAAACTTCTCATGAAACATTTCAAAACGTTTCATGAAACTTGCTCGAAGTATACAGAACATCTTAGAAGTTCAAGGAACTTGAAGGAGTTCGAGGAAGCAAGGTGCTAGAAGAGCACTTCAAATGTTTCTTTTTTTGAGAAAGCTGAATAAAAGTCATCCGAGTTTCGTCGGTGTTCCGATTAAAAGTGTTCGCTGTTGAGGTTGATGCGGTACACGATAAGATGCTGGGACCAAAGCTGAATTTTATCTTCACGTCTGCAGCAATGGTCGAGTCGTTTCCCAGCTCGAATCTCCTATGACTTCGTTTCTTTTTGACGATTTGACGGGACTTGTAGAGCCGCTATGGTGAAAATAGTTATGCTCAAGCGTCTGACAGTCAAAGCTTAATCGTTAATTGATATAGAATCTTCTACCAGCCCTTAATGTGGAAATTGGTTTTGCCTCTAAACCGGCAATTAAGAAAGCGACAGAATTTGCTAAAACATTTTGGCATTCCGCAACGACTTATGATCTTTCTCTGAATCTCCATTAACATTCACTATAACGCGTTACGTCATCTGCATTAATCCTGTTGTCATAACTCATTAAAGGGTCTGGAAACGTTCGTAGATAAAGAATATCTGAGTGCTGCAGTTGCTCACAAAGTAAAAGAAGAATTTGGGCAGCTGTGCTCAATGCCGCCTGGAGTTGCTCGCCGGATTCCAGAGAAAAAAACATCGTTTGGACAAATTCAGGCTAGAACTGATTGGTCATTCCAAGAAGGAGCTGCAAAATTTGACAAAATTCGTTAAAAATTAGCTCTTCCAGTCGCGAAAAAATGCGGAAAATAAGGGAAAGTGTCTGCTGGTGAACCAAACTGAAAAAAGATTGGGATCGCAGAGATTTGTCTACGAGCTGTCACCAACGTTGAGAACACGAAGTCCTTGATACAATATGCACGCAACGCACGTTGTACTCGAAAACTCGATCGCTTTACTATTTTTCTTTGATGTTATGCTTCTAGAAACTTGAAAGATCAATGACTCATATAAAGCTAAGTGTTCTTGATAGCAACCAAAGCAGATTATGCAATACGCAAGAAGCCCGCGGCTACTTTTTGAAAAAAAATAATTTTATAAACTTCGAAAATATCTATTATTCCAATTAACTCGTCTTTCCAGTATGGAAGATAATGCAAAAAACCGGAAAAAAATCGGGAAAAAATGCTGGAATTTTTAAATTAAGATTGTGTGGCCACCCTGCAATATGTATTTAACAATATTCATTGAATAGTGTGGAAGGTCAACAGACATAATAAGACAATCTTGGGATATTCTAGGTAATCCAAACAGTCCTTAAGTTTAAAACAGTTGTAAAAGTAGTGTATAAGGTGACTCAAAGGTCAACAGTTTATATTTTATAACTTTCTGATCCTCTAGGTCATCCAAACTGTCCTGGCGTTCAGAACTTAAGATAAACAGTGGTAACAGTATTTAGGCAACTTTGTACAATAAGTATTTAAACATATTCAGTTAACATTCTTAATGGTCAACAAACAGTATAAAATTACATGTTCTGGGTCTTCCAAACTATCCTTGAGATCAGAACATAGGACCTACAGTTGCAACAAAAGCTTTTTGGGCTATGCAAAGCTACGTTGTGCATTGAAACATATTCATTGATTATCTTGGAAGACCAACAAACATTACGAGATAATCTTCTAGGTTATCCAAACTATCCTAGAATTCAAAGCTGAAACTCTACAGTTACCTGGATAGACAAAACTGAAACTCTACAGTTACTGGATAGATATAACGAGATATATTGGGATGTTCTAGGTCACCAAAACTGCCTTCAGTTCAGATGTTAGGATCTACAGTCGTAACATTAGCTTCATAACCAATGAAAGGTGACGATATGCATTCAAATACATTCGGCGAATCTTCTGAAAGGTCACCAGTCATTATCAGATGATCTTGGGTTGCTCAAGTTCATAAAAACTGACTTGAGTTCAGAACATAAGATAAACAGTAATAACAGCAAAGCTCTTGGGTTACACATAACTACGATAACTGTTCAAACATATTCAAATGAATATTTGAAACGTCCACAGACATCATAGGATAATCTTGTTAATTTTAGGTCGTTCAAAACATGTGGTCTACAATTGTAATAGTAGCTTCATGGGATATACAAAGTTAAGTTAGTTTGTTTGACATGAATATCCCAAGATTATCTCATCTTGTCTGTCGGTCTTTCAGGGGATTCATTGAATATGTTTGAATGAATATCATAACATTGTAAAGCGGATAAAGCTTCTGTTATAACTGACAGTTTGGACGTATAATAACGCTTGGAAAAATTTAGACCTGAAAGAATTACTTCAAAGAATATTGCATTGTACAATCTGGATAGCTTACATTTAGTTGCGTAGTCCTACGTCATCATTCCGAACAACCCAAACGGGTGCACCTTGTAGTTTTACTTAAAATTCGATTGAGATAAACCCAAAAGTTCAAAAGTTAGTGCAATTTGCGTGTTGCTGCAATTTTTTCGTGGACACCCTTTATCACGAATTCAGGATCATATCGGACACGGAACCTGATAGGAAGTTACCAGTTTCGCAATTTTACGACGATGACATCGACTCAGCAAAATTTTATACTCCGAGTCCATTCTAAACTTCTTATTTAGAGTCTAGAAAAAGATAAATCAGCGATATATTTTAAAACAAATAACGGATAACGTGTTCTAATTACAGAACAGGAAAAAAAATCGTTATTCCCTTTGCAACAATGAAAAGTAGAACAAATGTCAGAAGAATCTCAACCTAAAAAATATGTATGCTTGTTCATGCATTAGAGAACAAGACTCCCATCTGGGGAGCGTTCCAATAAATCATTCACACTAGATCATCAAACCGAACAACGGAAAGTGAAAATTCGAACGGAAACTAATCACCTCAGTCATCGCGCACCGAATCAACACCAGCAGCAACAACAACAACAAAACACACCAAAAGACACTCACTTCGGGTTTCGAAAATAAACCATGACAGAGTCGTTGAAAACTGAGTGTCTTGACTCTTGGATTGATATACTGCCCGAGCTATTACAGTTCCCAACGATGATGATGATGATGATGGTGGTGGTGGTGATTTCATCACATTGACGCCTGTGATCTGTTCAACTACATTATGGGTACATGCGATCGCCGATCTGGG